>SJYW01049090.1:0-12266 GCA_006410735.1 Raphicerus campestris | reverse complement strand
TTATTTGCAATAGCCCCAAACTCTAAATAATCCAGATGTCAACCAACAGGTGAATGAACAAAG
This sequence comes from Raphicerus campestris, assembly GCA_006410735.1. Lineage (NCBI taxonomy): Eukaryota > Metazoa > Chordata > Mammalia > Artiodactyla > Bovidae > Raphicerus > Raphicerus campestris. The sequence goes on along the minus strand of SJYW01049090.1, from coordinate 12,203 downwards.
ATATTGTGGTTTGTCCGTATGATGGAATTCTACTCAGCAATAAAAAGTGTTGATATGTGCAAGAGTTGAGATGCACACAAAAAAATTGATAAATAGATAATTATACTGGTGAAAAAAGCCAGATGAAAAGAAATACATAGTGTATTATGCCATTTATGAAATTCTAGAACCCANGAATTCTACTCAGCAATAAAAAGTGTTGATATGTGCAAGAGTTGAGATGCACACAAAAAAATTGATAAATAGATAATTATACTGGTGAAAAAAGCCAGATGAAAAGAAATACATAGTGTATTATGCCATTTATGAAATTCTAGAACCCAATCTATACAACTCAATCTATAGAACCCAATCTTATCCCTATCTAAGAGAACACAGATTGGTAGTTATGTGGGGACTGGGATGAGTGCTGGGAAAGGAAAGGAATGAGGGAGGGATTATGAAGAGACATGAAGAAATTTAGCAGGATGATAGAGGCAGATGATAGATGTCAGTTGGATTTTCCAGGTTTAGTCCAGACATTTGATATAATGGAGATAATCATGCTTAGAATATTATAGTGAAATTTTTTACACTAAAATTACAAAGAGGCAAGTGCTGGAATGGGATGTTGCAGAGAGTCAAGAAAGAATTGAACGTATGAATTAATTCAAACAGAGTATAAAAATAAAGAGGCTATGATGAAATAAACAAAAAGGAAAAGTATATATAAATATTGCAATAAAAATTGGAAATGCCTTGTCACAGAGTTTTTCTTTCATATTTTCAAACAAATCATTCATAATCATTTTGACAAGTTTTTAATGGTTATGGTGAACTTTCAAATATGTTTTTTGAAAACATTTGATGTTATCCATAAATTTCCCTTTTTTTTTTTTTCAATTTGGGTTAGGGTGAAAAGATGAGTCCATAATAACTATGGTTCAGGTATTCATTTTATATCATTATATTCAATATATTATTAAAATTTTCAAGTGATATTATGAAGAAAATTTTAAGAAAAATTACTAAGTTTCAGTAAATCAATACTAATTTGAAAATTACTGTAAACTTTCTTTTAAGCATTTATATTTATGAATGGAATTTTATTTCCCTTCATTAAAAAATGGGCATGTGATTTTTAAATTTCTAAGTAATATTTTAAATAAAGTTCAAAGTTTGCAAAACTTAAAACTCAAATTAGCTATTAAATTTTTGCTTTTTATAAAATTATCTTTAATCAGACTACCATAAAAATTGGTGAAGTATGAATTATTTTTATTGAGACATATCTTTACGGTATTAATATACTTGACTTGTTTAAATGGTAGTATTAATTAATACCATGGTAAACACTGATTCTTATTCATCTAAATGAAAAATCATTTTAGCTCTAAATAGTATTATAAATAAATTAAAATCATTGAAAAAATACAAATACTTCACTTTCCGCTTGATCACTACATTTCCATTAAAACTTTGAACTTACTGTAGTGCTAGTGAACATGAATATCTCAAGTTACATGATATGTACCCCAACTTTTAAAATCAAATTTGACTTTGTATCTGTTTAAATTGGTTATACTGCATTATAAAGTCCCCTTGTTTTGAATAAATGTTATAGGAAAATATATGGTAAACCCATAGGAAAATATTGATGGTTTATGCTCTAGGCAATTGATTTTACAAAAAAATTATACACAAGAATTTAGCATGCTTAAAACAGTATCTCAAATTTCTCAATAAAGGCTATAAAATTGTAATTTATTTTTGATGTTAAAAATTTTATCTTGTTTCTTCATCACAAATGTAGCTATTTGCTAAAGCTGTCTACTGCTTCCAAGATGAAATATTGTACTGTCAATAAATGAGAAAAATATGATGTTAGACACAAGCAGATGAGAAGGGAAAGGGAATGAAAAAGAAAAAAAATAGTAAAACACCTGAACACATTATAGTATAAACCCTGATCATATATATATTTTTTTCCTCTCACATGTCAGCCTCCAGGTTTGATTGCCTGCCTGGGCATATACTTCATAGAGGCATCCTCTTCAAAGACTGCTATCTCAAATAAACACATTGCCAGCCACAGACCTAGATAAAGGGCTGAGCTGTTTCTACCTGACTGAAGCACCTTTGTTTTAGAAATCTCGATTGATTTTTTAACTGACCATCCGGGCCACTTGCTTTTTCTTTTCCTGTGCTCTAAATTCTCACTCTTACATTTCCAGTTCACCAATAAGAATAAGCCTGCAAAAACTTAGCCCTCAACCTCCACTCCAAAAAAAGAGAACCTCAGGCCTGCAAATGCTCTTTCTACCTGAGACTCACTGTGTGACCCTAGGTATGCTGTGTAATTTCTAGGTCCTATAAATGATATAGCTTTATTTTTTCAAAGTTTCCTGAAGGTTAGAGCTGAAGGGCAGCNCGGAAAAATACAAAGATGTCCACTCTCACCACTTATATTCAATGTGTTGTAAGTGTGTTAGAGTCAGGCAAGAAAAAAGAATAAAAATATTAATCAATAATATCATAAATAACTTATATACACAATATAGATATATTTTTCAAAACTCAATGAGAAAAATTAAAATGTCTGAAAGATTGTTACATACATTTTATGAAAGAAAATATGCAGATTGCAAGTAACTATAGAAAAATCTTCCTTGATTTTAACACTAAATATTAGTAACATTGGTGAAAATGCAGGCTAAATTTAGGAGGTATTATTACACATCTTCTAGGCTACATTTAAAAAATACTGACCACACTTACTTTGCAAAGAAATAGAACAACTGGAATTCTCATACACTGACCTGGGATATGTAAACTGCAGAATAATTTTATAAATCAGTGTGGAAATTTCTAAAAAAAATATTTTATTAAATTATGTGTACCAGTCATTCCATTCTTTGGTATTTACTCAAGAAAAAAGTATGTGTCTATTAAAAGACTTACTCTCTGACTGTTTATAGCAATCTTATTTGCAATAGCCCCAAACTCTAAATAATCCAGATGTCAACCAACAGGTGAATGAACAAAGATATTGTGGTTTGTCCGTATGATGGAATTCTACTCAGCAATAAAAAGTGTTGATATGTGCAAGAGTTGAGATGCACACAAAAAAATTGATAAATAGATAATTATACTGGTGAAAAAAGCCAGATGAAAAGAAATACATAGTGTATTATGCCATTTATGAAATTCTAGAACCCAATCTATAGAACTCAATCTATAGAACCCAATCTTATCCCTATCTAAGAGAACACAGATTGGTAGTTATGTGGGGACTGGGGTGAGTGCTGGGAAAGGAAAGGAAGGAGGGAGGGATTATGAAGAGACATGAAGAAATTTAGCAGGATGATAGAGGCAGATGATAGATGTCAGTTGGATTTTCCAGGTTTAGTCCAGACATTTGATATAATGGAGATAATCATGCTTAGAATATTATAGTGAAATTTTTTACACTAAAATTACAAAGAAGCAAGTGCTGGAATGGGATGTTGCAGAGAGTCAAGAAAGAATTGAACGTATGAATTAATTCAAACAGAGTATAAAAATAAAGAGGCTATGATGAAATAAACAAAAAGGAAAAGTATATATAAATATTGCAATAAAAATTGGAAATGCCTTGTCACAGAGTTTTTCTTTCATATTTTCAAACAAATCATTCATAATCATTTTGACAAGTTTTTAATGGTTATGGTGAACTTTCAAATATGTTTTTTGAAAACATTTGATGTTATCCATAAATTTCCCTTTTTTTTTTTTTCAATTTGGGTTAGGGTGAAAAGATGAGTCCATAATAACTATGGTTCAGGTATTCATTTTATATCATTATATTCAATATATTATTAAAATTTTCAAGTGATATTACAAAGAAAATTTTAAGAAAAATTACTAAGTTTCAGTAAATCAATACTAATTTGAAAATTACTGTAAACTTTCTTTTAAGCATTTATATTTATGAATGGAATTTTATTTCCCTTCATTAAAAAATGGGCATGTGATTTTTAAATTTCTAAGTAATATTTTAAATAAAGTTCAAAGTTTGCAAAACTTAAAACTCAAATTAGCTATTAAATTTTTGCTTTTTATAAAATTATCTTTAATCAGACTACCATAAAAATTGGTGAAGTATGAATTATTTTTATTGAGACATATCTTTACGGTATTAATATACTTGACTTGTTTAAATGGTAGTATTAATTAATACCATGGTAAACACTGATTCTTATTCATCTAAATGAAAAATCATTTTATCTCTAAATAGTATTAAAAATAAATTAAAATCATTTGAAAAAATACAAATACTTCACTTTCCGCTTGATCACTACATTTCCATTAAAACTTTGAACTTACTGTAGTGCTAGTGAACATGAATATCTCAAGTTACATGATATGTACCCCAACTTTTAAAATCAAATTTGACTTTGTATCTGTTTAAATTGGTTATACTGCATTATAAAGTCCCCTTGTTTTGAATAAATGTTATAGGAAAATATATGGTAAACCCATAGGAAAATATTGATGGTTTATGCTCTAGGCAATTGATTTTACAAAAAAATTATACACAAGAATTTAGCATGCTTAAAACAGTATCTCAAATTTCTCAATAAAGGCTATAAAATTGTAATTTATTTTTGATGTTAAAAATTTTATCTTGTTTCTTCATCACAAATGTAGCTATTTGCTAAAGCTGTCTACTGCTTCCAAGATGAAATATTGTACTGTCAATAAATGAGAAAAATATGATGTTATACACAAGCAAGATGAGAAGGGAATGGGAATGAAAAAGAAAAAAAAAGTAAAACACCTGAACACATTATAGTATAAACCCTGATCATATATATATTTTTTTCCTCTCACATGTCAGCCTCCAGGTTTGATTGCCTGCCTGGACATATACTTCATAGAGGCATCCTCTTCAAAGACTGCTATCTCAAATAAACACATTGCCAGCCACGGACCTAGATAAAGGGCTGAGCTGTTTCTACCTGACTGAAGCTCTTTTGTTTTAGAAATCTCGATTGATTTTTTAACTGATCATCCGGGCCACTTGCTTTTTCTTTTCCTGTGCTCTAAATTCTCACTCTTACATTTCCAGTTCACCAATAAGAATAAGCCTGCAAAAACTTAGCCCTCAACCTCCACTCCAAAAAAAGAGAACCTCAGGCCTGCAAATGCTCTTTCTACCTGAGACTCACTGTGTGACCCTAGGTATGCTGTGTAATTTCTAGGTCCTATAAATGATATAGCTTTATTTTTTCAAAGTTTCCTGAAGGTTAGAGCTGAAGGGCAGCTTGCACTAAGAACCAGCACCAGTCACAACATTGCTTATTAGTAAGCAGAGACTAGCACAAAATAATTTTCACAATTGGTAGAATTGCATGACTGCCCTTGTAATTAACCAAGGGGAATGACCTTTTTATCTGCAGCTTGGTTATTAGTGACCTAACTCATGTGGCTAACACCATCTGAGAAAGGAGCACTGCTTGATGGAGGTCTGTTCTGTGAGTGTGCTGTGTTTGTACAAACTGTTTCTGTAGTGTATCACCAGCAATATCCAATCCAAAATGTCACAGCTGCCATAATAATCTAAAGATCTTCTCAAAGTAGTGTGATCAATGAGACAATGACACCACTAATTAGAAAGGCCTTAACTGATTATTAATGTGCATAAATATCCTCCATGCCTCAAGACCAAGGAGAGCTAAAGAAGGTAGGTTGAATTGCCAGGACAGCGTTACCACCCAGGGAGAAGTTCTGGGCTACAGGAATAAGGAAAGGATTTCTGTAGGTGAGGAGGGTGCGAGAACTCTGCCTGTGAGTACTGAGTCAGAGGGTTATGCCCGGACTCTGTGTCCTAACCCACAAGAGGGAAACAGGCTTGCAACCAGAAATCAATGGCACCACAAGAGGGAAGAGGTCTGTGGTCTTGAGTCACTATTTCACTCATTAATATGGTTCTTCGTCCCCTGACCTGATGGGATACTAGGAGTCCAATACGTAGTGTGATGTTACTAAAGATTAATGCACAGTTATAAACACCCTAGATGTCCCTGATGGTTCAGTGAGTAAAGAATCTGCCTGCAATGTTGGAGACACGGTTTCGATCCGTGGGTCAGGAATATCCCTGGAGAAGGCAATGGCCACCCACTTCAGTATTCATGCCTGGAGCTGGCTGGCTACAGTCCATGGGGTTGCAAGAGATGGACATGATTTAGTGAGTAAACCACCACCATCATAAATATCCTGAATATCTGGGGTCAATGTGTCCTAAGAACCTTGACAATGTATACTAGCCCCTTGATAAATGTAGAACCCCATGGAGGCTCAAGTACTTTCCCCAAAAACCTTGTGCAAAATTTTCCAGTAACTTTACATAAGATGATGGTAATAGCTTAAAAACAAGAAGTAGATACTGAGATGAAAAAAATTATACCTAACCAAAAGCCAAATATTCCTTAAAGATTTTATGCAGCTCCTAGGAAGAAGATGCGCTTAATTGTTCCATCAAGCCTGATTGTTTGTGACCCCATGTGATCCCGTCAGGATCCTCTGTCCATGGGGATTCTTCAGGCAAGAATTCTGGAGTAGGTTGCCATTCCCTTCTCCGGAGGATCTTCCCAACCTAGGGATGAAACCCAGGTCTACCTCCATTGCAGGTGGATTCTTTACCATCTGAGCCACCAGGGAAGCCCTAGGAAGGGATTAATTGATTACTGAAAATTTTTTAGTTTGTTTGGAATGGGCTCTGAATTGTTACTCAAGGTTGCCATGTGTGTCAAATGACTGGTATTTCTAAAAACCCTAAAATTCGTGACTTTCTTAAAGATCCATCCAGGCTCTACTCTCATTTCCTTCAAGATATCACAGATTCTGAACCCTCTTAACTTTCCCCTGAGTGGGGAAAAACTAGAAGCACTTATATAATAAGGCCAAGTTTATTGAGATTGGACTTATTTTTGCAAACAAATTTACTTTGCTTTGATTATCTCTGCTAGAAATGAGATGAACTAGGGAGAGAAAAAATTTCAGTGGAAAAGTACAGTACTCTCTTGTGGATATCAAACTGTAGACCTATTAATTGCCTTGAGGGTTTTATGTCTGTTAATGGTTTGGAGGCTGAATTCTTCTCATTCTCTCTATGTAGCCAGATATTGTCTACAGCTCTCTAAACTAATGTTTCAAATTTTTTCCTACCCTTCAGGCTTGAAATCTCTGAGAACTAAAACTGCCCTTCTCACAAAACCACAAAGGCTAAAGTAGAAAAACTTCATTAATCTTCAAAGAAATTATGACAACTACTCATATATAGATAATCTTCATGCCTGTTTCTGTGTGGACCACTACCAGAGACATTTAAATTGAAAACCAGAAAAACCTGTGATTGCCATGGCTTTCCCTCACCTCATCTGAAGATGCCTCAAGCCCAGCAACTAGAAGTCTTCTTGACTTGATGCTTTCAGAACTCAGAAACTGGGATTATAATCTGACCTAATGATTAACCTTTTTTTTTTCCCCTTTTGTTCCCTTAAAAGTGCTTAATATGGAATACCAGATGCAGATAACTGCAAAGAACTGCCAAATAGGTCTAACTAGTGAACTCCACCAGTTTCACTGTCTCCTGAAATGAGACAAAACCCTTAAGCTGGACTGAACTATTCTGAGTTTATGGTTTTAAAAAATATGGGGCAATCTATCAATTTAGGACAAGTTCAAAACCTACTTATGTCAGATGACTCAAGACATTAAAACATTCCTTCACTTTACCCAAATATTTGAACAGATTCCCAGGTCCCCTCAAGATCACTCACCTATTTTCTCTAGTTAGAAACAACAGCTATGGATAAAATTTCAAACCATTGCTATGTAAATATTAGAACTGCTATTATAATTCTATTTATATGTGAAATTTCTGGGATATACTTCCCTGGTGGCTCAGATGGTAAAGCCTTTGCCTACAGTGCAGGAGACCCAGGTTCAATCCCTGGGTTGGGAAGATCTCCTGAAGAAGGAAATGGCAACCTACTCCAGTATTCTAGCCTGGAAAATCCCATGGACTGAGGAGCCCAGTAAGCTACAGTCCGTGGGGTCCCAAAGAGTCAGACATGACTGAGTGATGTCACTTTCACTTTCATGCTTGACTTTGAGTATATCAGCTTCCCAGGCCATTAATCTCCTTGACTCTGTTGCCTCAGCATCACAGGCTAGATTGTATTGTAAATTCTGACAGTTGAGGTTTTGTTTTTTCTTTCTGTAATGCAAATTCTTGACTTAAACTTTGATTGCTGAGGCATTCACTTCAAAAAGGCAAACATTTAAAAAGTTACTCTCTCAAATAAATATATAGGCAGCCACAGGACTAGGTTAAGAACCAGGCTGTCTCCAGAAACCAAGGCTCCTTTGTTTTAGGGAACTTGATTGGGTTTGATAACTGACCATTTGAACTAATTGTTGTTGTTTTTTTTTTTTTTTCTTTTTCTCTCTTCTTATGCTTTAAACTCATGCTCTTATGCTTTTAATTTATCAATAAAGAGTGAGCCCATGAAACTTTAGGCCCCCACCCTTGACTCGAACAAAAGTAGAACCTGAGACCTCCATGCCTTTTCTCTTTTTCTCCCTCCCTCTTTCTTTCTCTCTCTGAAACCTATCTACCTACTGCATGAGAAGTGCTGTGTAATTTTTAGATTCTGTAAGTAATAAACTTTTTTAAAATGTACTAATCGCATTACTGAAGGGCATCTTATAATCACATTAAGAACCACAATGGCCAGTCCAACTACAGCACTGCTTATTGGTAAGCTGAGATGGGCACAAAATATACATAAAATTGCACAGAACTTTGAAAATGTGCTTTGTATTTCATAAATCTATTCTCTACCTGTCTCTTATACACATCTATTAGTGACCTAACTCATGTGGCTAACACCATCTGAGAAAGGAGCACTGCTTGATGGAGGTCTGTNGCTGGACTGAACTATTCTGAGTTTATGGTTTTAAAAAATATGGGGCAATCTATCAATTTAGGACAAGTTCAAAACCTACTTATGTCAGATGACTCAAGACATTAAAACATTCCTTCACTTTACCCAAATATTTGAACAGATTCCCAGGTCCCCTCAAGATCACTCACCTATTTTCTCTAGTTAGAAACAACAGCTATGGATAAAATTTCAAACCATTGCTATGTAAATATTAGAACTGCTATTATAATTCTATTTATATGTGAAATTTCTGGGATATACTTCCCTGGTGGCTCAGATGGTAAAGCCTTTGCCTACAGTGCAGGAGACCCAGGTTCAATCCCTGGGTTGGGAAGATCTCCTGAAGAAGGAAATGACAACCTACTCCAGTATTCTAGCCTGGAAAATCCCATGGACTGAGGAGCCCGGTAAGCTACAGTCCGTGGGGTCCCAAAGAGTCAGACATGACTGAGTGATGTCACTTTCACTTTCATGCTTGACTTTGAGTATATCAGCTTCCCAGGCCATTAATCTCCTTGACTCTGTTGCCTCAGCATCACAGGCTAGATTGTATTGTAAATTCTGACAGTTGAGGTTTTGTTTTTTCTTTCTGTAATGCAAATTCTTGACTTAAACTTTGATTGCTGAGGCATTCACTTCAAAAAGGCAAACATTTAAAAAGTTACTCTCTCAAATAAATATATAGGCAGCCACAGGACTAGGTTAAGAACCAGGCTGTCTCCAGAAACCAAGGCTCCTTTGTTTTAGGGAACTTGATTGGGTTTGATAACTGACCATTTGAACTAATTGTTGTTGTTTTTTTTTTTTTTTCTTTTTCTCTCTTCTTATGCTTTAAACTCATGCTCTTATGCTTTTAATTTATCAATAAAGAGTGAGCCCATGAAACTTTAGGCCCCCACCCTTGACTCGAACAAAAGTAGAACCTGAGACCTCCATGCCTTTTCTCTTTTTCTCCCTCCCTCTTTCTTTCTCTCTCTGAAACCTATCTACCTACTGCATGAGAAGTGCTGTGTAATTTTTAGATTCTGTAAGTAATAAACTTTTTTAAAATGTACTAATCGCATTACTGAAGGGCATCTTATAATCACATTAAGAACCACAATGGCCAGTCCAACTACAGCACTGCTTATTGGTAAGCTGAGATGGGCACAAAATATACATAAAATTGCACAGAACTTTGAAAATGTGCTTTGTATTTAATAAATCTATTCTCTACTGGTATGATATTCAGTAGAGAATACAAAGTATTACCACTAATACACTCTTAGTACTACCTGTCTTAGCAGAGGCTTTTTCTGTTAATACTGATGTCTTGGAAAAGCAATTTGCTTTGTGGAATATAAAGGAATAAGCACGACCCAGACAGAGAAATCCAATTTTATTCTCAGACAGGCACAAAGCTGAATGCCTTCCATTTTAATGACTGACAACTTCTATTTCTTTATACAAGCATCATGTAAAAAATGAAAACAACTGCCAACAGAAGCACAATCCAGCCTATAAACACTGGTAGCATCTTCTATGTGGACAGTTCTCTACATAAGCGCATACTGGATTCAAGCCCAGAGAAAAATACTGCAATTTCATGAGTTCTATACAGTATTTCCACAACAAAATGAACAACATTATATATAAGCCAATGTGCCCTTAAAGAATCACACTGGAATTATAAGAAATAATTTCTGGACACACTATATATAGTACACCCTGAGATTCCCAAATGAAATCATATCTCTCTATGGGATAACATGACATGATGAATGCATTTCTGTGTGTGTGTGTGTGTGTGTGTGTGTGTGTGTGTGTATGTGTGTGTGTGTGCATGTGTGTTTCTCTCTGTCTGAACAGGTAGGGGGTTGGGAATAGAGGTAGAATGAAAAGAGAGCAGGTCACGATTGCTGCTATGACTATCTCAGAGTGCAAAATTTTTTGTAGACTTACTAATAAATGTTTGATGGAGGGTGTTCTTGTGAAAGTCAATGAACAAACGAGATTTAATAATTAAAGAAATTATCTAGAGCATATTTAGAGCAGAAAAGAGACAGCAAATGCAGTCAGGAGTAAAAAGACTGACAGTGTAGACAAGGTCATAAGCAGATGCTGACGAAATTTGCGGAAACAGAGGATGTGGCACAAAGTGTAAGGAACTGGAATTGGGATTTAGATCAAATTGATACTTTCTGGATCCTTTTTAAGAATTACCTAAAGTGACCACTGTAAACTACATTATGTTTCTATATTGAATAATTCAGTTTGTGACATAATTTCATTTGTTATTATGGTTTTGACCTCTTTTAATTGAAAAATTTAAATCCCACCTTCTGCACATGTGAAATTAACTTTGTCAGCACAATTAGTGAAAATTGGAAAAAAGTTTGGAAAAGGGGGGATTAACCTTCAAGACATTATTTTGCTTTGCATATTTATATTAATGAGATGAGAAAAATTAATGTAGCATATTATATTTGTGTTCCAAAGTGAATAGATGTACGTCTGTTACAGAGCTCAAGTTTCTCTCTGTATTCCAAACTAATCTAGGAGCTAAGCACATGGTTTTCAGCTCATGATTTCATTTTGTATCATGGGCTACATTTACTTCTTTTCGAGCAGAAGCCAAATTTTTCATATATTGAAATCTTAATGAAATGAGCATGGAGGCACCAAAATTTGTTGTTACTGATCAAGCCTCATAGCTAATAAATTAAAGAATCAAAATTTGAATTTCTTATGGCTGTTTCTGGAGAGTCCCTTGATTGCAAAGCAATCAAACCTGTCAATCCTAAAGGAAATCAACCCTGAATATTACTGGAACGACTGTTACTGAAGCTGAAACTCCAATACTTTGGCCACCTGATGCAAAGAGTCAACTCATTGGAAAATATACTGATGCTGAGAAAGACTGAAGGCAAAAGGAGAAGGGGTAGGTAGAGGATTAGATGGTTGGATGGCATCACCGACTCAATGGACATGAGTTTGAGCAAACTCTGGGAGATAATGGACACAGAGGAGCCTGGTGTGCTACAGTGTGTGAAGTCACAAAGAGTTGGGTATGACTTGGAGACTGAAAAACAACAACAAAAAAGGCTGTTTCCAAAGCATAAATCATATTAACTACTCACAACCCAGAGCTGATAGTGAAGCCAATGATTACTGAGAGGTACTGGTTGTTGCTCAGTTGCTCATTCATATCTGACTCTTTGCAGCTCCATGGACTGGTAAAGGGAATTTATT
>SJYW01049088.1:22613-57621 GCA_006410735.1 Raphicerus campestris | reverse complement strand
CCCCTTCCTCCTCCTCCTCGCCGTCCGCGGCAGTTTCTTCTTCCTCCTCCTCTGCGCCGTTCTCCTCCTCCTCCACCGCTTCTTTCTTTCGCTCTTTCCGGCCTGCCTTCTCCTCCACCTGCTCTTTCTTCTCCTTCAGGTCCTTGGCGCTGAACTCGGCCGCTGCCTCCACGCTCTTCTCCGACATGGGGCCGGGGTGGCGGGGAGTCGGGGTCCCGGGGCCTGGACGGAAGGGCCCTGGACGGCAGAGGCTGCCCGCGGCCGCAAGCTGGGGTCAGGAAGAGGCGGAGAGGCGCGCGGAGTGGGGTGCGGTGGGGGGTTTGGAGCGGAGACCCGCCGGGCTGCGGCCGTCCCGAGGGCGGGCGGGGCGGGCGGTGGCCGCCGCTCAGGCAGCGGGGGCTCGGTCCTCGGCTCGCCGCCCCCGCCCCCGCAGAGCTGCCGCCGACCAGCCGCGCCTATACGTTTTTTGATATTTATTTCGATTTGATTAAATACTCTGTTTTGTCTTAACATCACTCTCTTCTCTTTCTTGTGTAAACCCTTTCCTGTTTTCTAAACTATATTTGTGATGAACCTCTTTCNTACGTTTTTTGATATTTATTTCGATTTGATTAAATACTCTGTTTTGTCTTAACATCACTCTTTTCTCTTTCTTATCTAAACCCTTTCCTGTTTTCTAAACTATATTTGTGATGAACCTCTTTCATCACTTATTCAGTTCAGTTCAGTTCAGGCGCTCAGTTGTGTCCGACTCTTTGCGACCCCGTGAATCGCAGCACACCAGGCCTCCCTGTCCATCACCAACTCCCGGAGTTCACTCAGACTCGCGTCCATCGAGTCAGTGATGCCATCCAGCCATCTTATCCTCTGCGTCCCCTTCTTCTTCTGCCCCCAATCCCTCCCAGCACCAGAGTCTTTTCCAATGAGTCAACTCTTCCCATGAGGTGGCCAAAACACTGGAGTTTCAGCTTTAGCATCATTCCCTCCAAAGAAATCCCAGGGCTGATCTCCTTCAGAATGGACTGGTTGGATCTCCTTGCAGTCCAAGGGACTCTCAAGAGTCTTCTCCAACACCACAGTTCAAAAGCATCAATTCTTCGACGCTCAGCCTTCTTCAGTCCAACTCTCACATCCATGCATGACTACTGGAAAGACCATAGCCTTCACTAGACGAACCTTAGTCGGCAGAGTAATGTCTCTGCTTTGAGAATATGCTGTCTAGGTTGCTCGTAACTTTTCTTCCAAGGCGTAAGCGTCTTTTATTTATTTATTTTTTTTTATTATTATTTTTAATTTATTTATTTATTGGCCACACTGTGCGGCATGTGGGATCTTACTTCCCTGATCGGGGATTGAACCTGGGCCCCCTGCATTGCAAGCCCAGAGTCCTAACCACCAGACCACCAGGGAAGCCCCTCGTAAGCGTCTTTTAATTTCATGGCTGCAATCACCATCTGCAGTGATTTTGGAGCCCCCCAAAATAAAGTCTGACACTGTTTCCATTGTTTCTCCATGTATTTCTCATGGAGTGATAGGACCGGATGCCATAATCTTCTTTTTCTGAATGTTGAGCTTTAAGCCAACTTTTTCACTCTCCTCTTTTACTTTCATTAAGAGACTTTTTAGTTCCTCTTCACTTTCTGCCATAAGAATGGTGTCATCTGCATATCTTACATTACTAGAATTTCTCTCCAGTATGTACTCTGCATATACATTAAATAATCAGGGTGATGACACATTCAGCCTTGACATACTCCTTTCCCCATTTGGAACCAGTCTGTTGTTCCATGTCTGTCTAACTGTTGCTTCTTGACCTACATACAGGTTTCTCAGGGGGCAACTAAGGTGGTCTCCTTTTCTCATCTGTTTAAGAATCTTCCACAGTTTGCTGTGATCCACACAGTCAAAGGCTTTAGTGTGCTCAATAAAGCGGAAGTGGATGTTTTTCTGGAATTCCCTTTTTCTATGACCCAATGAATGTTGGCAATTTATTCTCTGATTCCTCTGCATTTTCTAAATCCAGCTTGTACATCTGTAAGTTCATGGTTCCTGTACAGTTGAAGGCTGGCTTGAAGGATTTTGAGCATTACCTTGCTCAAAATGACCATGTGAAATTAGCTCTATTTTGCAGCAGTTTGAACATTCTTTGGCATTGCCCTTCTTTGGGACTGGAATGAACACTGACCTTTTCCAGTCCTGTGGCCACTGCTGAGTTTTCCAAATTTGCTGGCATACCTAGCGCAGCACTTTCACAGCATCGTCTTTCAGGATTTGAAATAGCTCAGCTGGAATTCCATTACCTCCACAAACTTTGTTGTTAGTAATTCTTGCTAAGGCCCACTTGACTTCACACTCCAGGATGTCTGGCTCTAGGTGAGTGACAATACCATTGTGGCTATCCAGGTCATTAAGATCTTTTTTGTACAGTTCTGTGTATTCTGGCCACCTCTTCTTAATATCTTCTGCTTCTGTTAGGTCCATGGCATTTCTGTTCTTTATCGAGCCCATCTTTGCATGAAATGTTCCCTTGGTATCTCTAATTTTCTTGAAGAGACCTCTAGTCTTTCCCATTCTATTGTTTTCTTCTATTGTTTTCTGGCTTATTGACTATGCCAGAGCCTTTGACTGTGTGGATCACAATAAACTGGAAAATTCTGAAAGAGATGGGAATACCAGACCACCTGACCTGCCTCTTGAGAAATCTGTATGCAGGTCAGGAAGCAACAGTTAGAACTGGACATGGAACAACAGACTGGTTCCAAATAGGAAAAGGAGTACGTCAAGGCTGTATATTGTCACCCTGCTTATTTAACTTATTTGTATCTGTTTGGTAGGTAGAATAGGGAAAAGGAGTCCAAAATGGTGGTGGCTACAAGACAAGGAAGGGAAAAGCCCACGAAAATGAAACTAAAGAAGTCTGAGGACAGGTGTGAGGACCTCAGGGAAAACAAACAACACTCCTGGCTGGCCGAGTTTACATAGGACAGGCCCATGGAGAGATAAACATATAAATAGAGGGTCCAAAGCCAGCTCGGCACTACCCCCCCACCCCCCGGGCACGCTATTTTCTTCATGTCTTTAGATCGGTGTGCCCTCACGCCTTGAAGATGGATTTTCCTGCTATCTTCTAAATAAAATAGAGCTGTAACACTGAGCTGTAACACTGATTTGTCTAAGAGCTATAACATGGTCCATTCGAGACCTGAGAGCTGTGCCAAGCCAAGTGGGTTCAAATGTCCATCACTCCAAATCTTTGTTGTGATGAGACAAAAAATTGAGGAACATACACTCGGGTGACAGATCTATACTCAGAATTATTAAAAATAAAATTAAACTAAAAAAAAAGAAAAGGCACCTCATGAACCTAAACAGGTTTTGCACAGAAAAGGTAACCCTAAAGGAAAGAAAACGACAACCCTCAGAATGGGAAAGTAAATGTTTGCAACCGAAGTGAAAAATAAGGAATTCATCTCCAAAGTTGCAAAATGCTCACGCAGCTCAAGATTAGGGAAAAAAAAAAAAAAGAACCCAGCAGGAATACAGGCAAAAAACTAAACGGACATTTTAAAGAACGCATCCAGATGGCCCTAGAGCGCATGAAAAGATGCTCAGGACCACACTTACAGAAATGTCAATTGAAACCTCAATGAGGTATCACCTCACACCCTCACACAGCTCCCCAAAGACCTACAAACGTTAAATGCTGTGAGATCAAGAGGAACAGGAAATCCTCCTACACTGTGGATAGGGAAGGAAATGTGTGGGTGTGGCCACAAGAAAACCAGTATGGATTTACAACCAAGGTGAAAATAGGTAATTCATCACCCAAATATGCAAACAACCCACGCTGTTCAATTAAAAAAGTGGTGGGCGGCAAAGATCTAAATGGATATTTCTCCCCAGAAGACATCCAGGTGGCTATAAAGCCCATGAAAAGATGCTCACATTGCTAATTAGTAAAGAAATTAAAATCAAAACTACAAGAACATCTCACCTCACCCAGCTCAGAGTGGCCTATGTCCTGAGGCTTGCTAACAAAATGGCAGAGGGGACATGGACACACAGGAAGTCTCCTACATTGATGCTGGCAACGTAAGCTGTTAACAGTCAGGATGGACAGGGAGGAGCTTCCTTAAACAAGGGGAAAAGGAAAGAATTTACATCTCTCCCTAACTGCTTACAGAAGAAAAATCCAAACAGCTTGAAGAGTCAAATGGGCGGAAGATTACTCTTATCTTCTTGAGGAAAATATAGGTAAACACACTTTGACATGAATCACAAGTTCTTTTTGAATCTATGCTTAGAATAATTAAAACTAAAACAAAACTTTAAAAAGGCACTTCATCACCTAAAACCCTTTTGCACTGCAAGGGCAACCTAAAGGAAAGAAAAAGACAACCCACAGAATGGGAAAATAAATGTTTGCAACAGATATTTAAAATAATGCATTCATCTCCCAACATGGAAACTGCTCACGCAGCTCATGATAAAGCTGCAAAACAACAACAACTATCAATCTAATAAAAAAACTGCAAAGATCTAAATAGCTATGTCTCCAAGGAAGGCATCCAGATGGCCATAAAACACAGGAAAAGATGCTCAGGATCACTTTTAGATAAATGCTAATTAAAACTGCAATAAGGTATCACCTTACACCTCACAGAATATCCAAAAGGTCTTCCAAAAGGTCTACAAATGAATCCTCTGGATCCTACAAAGGTTAACTGCTGCTGAGGGCAAGGGTCACAGAGAATCATCCTATACTGTGGGCGGGAGTGTAATTGAGTGGGTGCAGCCACAAGGAAAAGAGTATGGAAATTCCTTAAAACACTACATATAGACATACCACATGATCTGGCAAGCCCACTCCTTGCCTTGGACCCAAAGAAAATCATGATTTAAAATGATAGTTGCACCTCAATTTTCAGGGCAGTGCTATTGACAATATCTAAGAGAGAGCATCAACCGAAGTTCCATCTATAGAGAAATGAAGAGTCACGTGTCCATCTCAAAACTGGCATACACTCAGCCATCCAAAAGCATGAATGAATGAATGACAATTTCAGGAGCATGGGTGGACTGAGAATTTATCATACTCAGTGAAGTCAGAGATGAAAGAAGAAGTATCACTTAGACGGGGAATCTATAAATTTATCCAGATTAAGTAACTATAAACAGAAACAGACTCACAGACTTAGAAACCCAACTTATGACTTTAAAAAAAAATGTAGTGGCAGGGAGACATTGAGAGGTTGCGATTAACAGAAACACACTATTTATTACCATATAGATAATGCCAGGGGACCTACCAAATAGCACAGGGAAGTGACTGGATACGCAGAAGAGATATACATCTGTGTATAACTCAATCATGTTCTCGTAAACCTAAAACAAACACACCAGAAATCAACTCTACTCCAATAGAAAATAAAAATTAACCAAAAAAAAAAAAAAAAAAAAAAGAGAAAGAGAGATACCAAGGGAACATTTCATGCAAAGATGGGCACAATAAAGAACAGAAACAGTAAGGACCTAACAAAAGCAGAAGATAATAAGGAGAGATGGTGAAAATAATACAGACAAACTATAATGAGTTTCCCCTGTGGCTCAGCTGGTAAAGAATCCGCCTGCAAAGTAGGCGACCTAGGTTAGAACCCCGGGTTGGGAAGATCCCCTGGAAAAGGGAAAGGCTACCCACGCCAGTATTCTGGCCTCAAGAATTCGACAGACTGTATAGTCCATGGGGTCACGAAGAGCTGGACACGACTATTAAAGAGAGATGGTGAAAATACACAGATGAACTATACTAAAAAGATCTTATCACACCAGATAATCCTGATGGTGTGACTCACCTAGAGCCAGAAATCCTGGAATGAGAAGTCAAGTGGGTCTTAGGAAGCATCACTATAAAAAGAGCTAGTAGAGATGATGGAATTCCAGCTGAGCTATTTTAAATTACAAAGAATGATGCTGTTAAAGTGCTTCATTCAATATGCCAGCAAATTTGGAAAACTCAGCAGTGGCTACAGGTTGGAAAAGGTCAGTTTTCATTCCAATCCCAAAGAAAATCAAGATCAATGCCAAAGAATGTTCAAACTTCTGCACAATTGCACTCATTTTATATGCCAGCAAGGTAATGCTCAAAATCCTTCACGGTAGGCTTCCACAGTATGTGAACCTGGAACATCCAGATGCACAAGCTGGATTTAGAAAAGGTAGATGAATGAGAGGTCAAATTGCCCACATCTACTGGATGACAGAAAACGTAAGGGAATTCCAGAAAACATCTACTTCTGCTTCAGTGACTATCCTAAAGGCTTTGTGTGGATTACATCAAACTGTGGAAAATTCTGCAAGAGATGAGAATGCCAGACAACCAGACCTGCCTCCTGAGAAATCTGTATGCAGGTCAGGAAGCAACAGTTAGAACTGGACATGGAACAATGAACTGGTTCCAAATTAGGAAAGGAGGACATCAAGGCTGTATCTTGTCACCTGCTTATTTAACTTATATGCAGATAACATTATACAAAATGCCAGATTGGGTGAAGCTCAACCTGGAATCAAGATTGCCAGGAGAAATATCAATAATCTCAGATATGCAGATGACACCACCCTTATGGCAGAAAGCAAAGAGGAACTAAAGAGCTTTTTGATAAAAGTGAAAAAGGAGAGTGAAAAAGCTGGCTTAATACTCAGAATTCAAAAAACTAAGATCATGGCATCCAGTCCCATCTCTTCATGGCAAATAAAAGGGGAAACAGTGGTAACAGGGAGAGACTTTATTTCCTTGGACTCCAAAATCAATGCAGAGGGGGACTGCAGCAATGAAATTAAAAGAAGCTTGCTCCTTGGAAGAAAAGCAATGACAAACCTAGACAGCATGTTAAAAAGCAGAGACATTACTTTGCCATCAAAGGTGCATCTAGTCAAAGCTATGGTTGTTCCAGTCGTCATGTATGGATGTAAGAGTTGGACCATAAAGAAGGCTGAGTGCCAAAGAATGGTTGCTTTTGAACTGTGGTGTTGGAGAAACTCTTGAGAGTCCCTTGGACAGCAAGGAGATCCAACCAGTCCATTCTGAAGGAGATCAGCCCTGGGATTTCCTTGGAAGGAATGATGCTGAAGCTGAAACTCCAGTACTTTGGCCACCTGATGGGAAAATCCAACTCATTGGAAAAGACCCTGATGCTGGGAAAGATTGAGGAAAGGAGGAGAAGGGGGCGACAGAGGATGAGATGCTTTGTTGGCATCATCAACTCAATGGACATGAGTTTGAGCAAGCTCTGGGTGTTGGTGATGGACAGGGAGGCCTGACATGCTGCAGTCCATGGGATCACAAAGAGTCAGACATGACTGAGCGACTGAACAACATTGTGGTCTCGTGAGAGAGGAAGACATTTTAGAATGTGAAGAGTCCAGGACGTGACTTCCCAAAAAACGTTATAGAAAGCACATTTACTGTAGTAGCAATAGTTAAAACTCAGATCCTGAGATCTCCATCAGAATAACACTCAGTCAAAAATAAGAGTGGACCTCTGTCTTTATGAGGAAGGTAGCACGATTTTATACCAGTAAACTGAGAGAATGACCTCTAGTCTAGAGCGAAGGAGGCTCAAGAAAGAGGAAGGTTAGAATCATGTGAATCATCATGAAGCTTTCTGTCTGTACTCACCAACTCCCATTTGTTCCTCAAAAGCAGAGATCGTAAACTCTATTGTAGGACACAGACAATTCCAGGAGACATTCTACAATGAAGAATCCAAAATCCCAAGGGTAGATAAGGGATTCTGGAAGGCAGTTGTCCTCACCCGAGAAGTCTAGGTTCCCATAGTTCCCTAACATCACTTCCCTGTACGATTCCCGCTGACCAAGGTCCAGGCACTCCCATTTGTCTTGAAAGGTTGTTGCTAAACCACAGAAGACATCAGGATTCTTGGCCTCTGAAGGAGAAGAATTCGATTCGTGCACAGAGACGAGGCTTAATCACTCAGAGCTTTTGTGTAATAGAGTTTTATTAAAGTATAAAAGAGAGAAAGCTTCTGATATAGAAATCAGAAGGGGGCAGAAAGAGTGTCCACTCACTAGTGTTAGCAAGGGAGTTATATACCTTTTAATTAGTTATCCCAGTGAAACAAAAGAATGTCTGGAGGTTGTAAAGCT
Organism: Raphicerus campestris; assembly: GCA_006410735.1. Classification (NCBI taxonomy): domain Eukaryota; kingdom Metazoa; phylum Chordata; class Mammalia; order Artiodactyla; family Bovidae; genus Raphicerus; species Raphicerus campestris. Next base: position 49,458 of record SJYW01049088.1, on the reverse strand, counting down.
CTACTAGACCCACTCCCATAATCTACATTTTAAGATAACTGGATTAGCCAGAATGTTTTCAAGAAGAAGAAACTGTCCTCAAGCAGGATACATTGTTGTTGTGTAATCCCTAGTACAGAGTTTAAACTGAGTTGCGTAATTGATGTAGAGTAAGGAATGTAGACAAAAAGTTTGCCCTTTCCTTCTCCTTGAGAATTCCAGACCCCTCTCTCCTTGGGGATCCCCGGACTTCTTACCAACTTGCCTAGGAATTGACTCTCTCACTCTTGAGTGAGGTCTATGGCCACATCCTGGAATGTCAGCCGTCCCTGAAATACAAAGGACATATGCCACGTGACTGTGGGAAGACTGCGTAATGTGACCCAAGTTGAAAACAGCAAGTACAGAGAACTAGTTTTTCAATGAGAAGTGTCTGATTGTATACAATAATATACTTTTTTACATAGTAATATGCTCTCGCGCATTTCTAACCTGAAGAAAACAGGATGACATATTATCCACAAAGCCACTTGGGCTTCCCTGGTGGCTCAGATGGTAAAGCATCTGTCTGCAATGTGGGTGACCTGAATTCAATCCCTAAGTTGTAAAGATCCCCTGGAGAAGGGAATGGCAACCCACTCCAGTATTCTTGCCTGGGGAATCTTATGGAGAGAGGAACCTGGCAGGCTATAGTCTGTGGGGTCACAAAGAGTGGGACATGACTGAGTGACTATCATTCATTCATTCATCTGGGAGAAAAATTATTAAATGTGATCACACAGGCACTTTTAGTTTTGAGGGTTTTCCTTGTGTGGCACAAGATAAATATCAGTCAAAGCAGGAATATTTTTAAAAACCACATTGTGATTCAAGAGTTCTAGGGTGGGGCCACAGTTTTTCATCTTGAACAAGCTTAGTTTTAAGTAAATGTCTGGTTGCTAAATGGCTATTGTGAATAGCATGGAGGTAAAAGAGCCATGGCAAACAGCCATGGTGTCCAGCCCCCATCACTTCATGGCAAGTAGATGGGGAACAATGGAAACAGTGAGAAACTTTATTGTTTTGGGCTCCAAAATCACTGCAGATGCTGACTGCAGCCATGAAAGTAAAAGATGCTTGCTCCTTGGAAGAAAAACTATGACCAACTTAGACAGCATATTAAAAAGCAGAGACATTACTTTGCCAAGAAAGCTCCATCTAGTCAAAGCTATGGTTTTTCCCCTAGTCGTGTATGGATGTGAGAGTCAGACTATAAAGAAAACTGAGCGCCAAAGAGTTGACGGTTTTAAACTGTGGTGTTGGAGAAGACTCTTGAGAGTCCCTTGAACTGCAAGAAGATCCAACCAGCCAATCCTGAAGGAAATTAGTCCTGAATATTCACTGGAAGAACTGATGCTGAAGCTGAAACTTCAAAAATTTGGCCACCTGATTCAAAGAACTGACTCACTGGAAAATAGCCTGATGCTTGGAAAGACTGAAGGTGGGAGGAGAAGGGGACAACAAAGGTTGAGATGGTTGGATGGCGTCACGGACTCAATGGATACATGGTTGAGTAAGCTCTGCGAGTTGGTGATTGTCAGATGTGCTGCAGTCCATGGGGTCGCAAAGAGTTGCACACAACTGAGTGACTGAACTCAACTGAAAAGAGCCAGGTACGAATTCATAGTTATTATTGAACAGTATGTGCTTTACAGATTTTACAGGTTTAATCGATTAGTAAGCAGAGAAAGCAATCCTTTTGACCATCTGAGATATATAACTTTCTAAGAGTTTTATACTTTGTAATCTTGAATGAGCCACATAAATAATTTTAGATTTAAAAATGTTGCTGTTTAAAATTGTTTGGAATATTTGATCAAATATTCAGAAAATGTAGAGCTTGGGATTTACTTCAATGGATCTGAGCTCGATTTTATGAGAACTGAGTCAACACAGAGACCTGACTGAGAGACTGAATTTAACTGAACACAGAGACCACTCTAACGGAAGTTTTACCAGTTGAGGTAACTGGCAAAAATATCAAAAACAGAAAAAAATGTCATATACTGTTAACATTTTCATGGACACAAACATACACTAGTTGGAAGAAAAATGATTCGTGTTTACAAAATCAGGAATAGATTTCTGTGCTTAAACCTTATAATTTATTTGTGGCACTATTCTGTATTTTTTAAATACACTAGGGTGCAAAAACACATAATGACAAAAATTAGAGCTCTTGGTTCTGAACCTTTTATTCCTTTGAAGATCTCTATCATTTGTATTGCACTGTATTTTAGATTTAACAGTTAAACATACACAAGTAATAACATTCTTGTGAATATTGCAGAAAATACAAAGATGTGATAAGAATTCTGTCTGGAAAATGAGTGCAGAGTATATTACTAATGGAAATGATCAAACCTGAGCTTGAGTGATGAAAACATCCATTCCCAAAATGCAAAAACCTTACTAAACACAGGTGAGTGTTCATTTTCCAAAGCAAACGGAACTAAGAAGGCGCAGTTTGCTACATTAATTTTGGCAGCTTATACACATCTCTCACTGAATCTTTCAAAAATTCTTATTAAAGGCAAAAAGCAGGAACATCACAGTTCACAATATCACAATATTGCAGAAGCACCTGAACCAGGGAACGTGAGGTGTAGTGGGATAAATGTCAGCAGTGATCTGAACCCTGAATAATATCAGTTTTATTCAAAATTCACTTTTTATATAACTTCCATGTTCTGTATCCTAAGACTACAGTTAAGAGTGAGTCCTTCCTACCAATATAGAGAAAGGTCTCTCATACTTTTCTCCTTCTATTCCACAAACTTCCTGTGAAATTCTGGACCACTGAGGTAATTCTATTCATAAGGACAGTTTCTTAATTCTGTTCTAAATGTCTCAAGTTGCATATATATGTAAATTCATCACTAATTTCCCCTACTTCTCTAAGGTCCCAAGACTGAACCACATGCCAATGAGTATCTCAGAACCTATGCCTCCCCATGTTGATCTCTCACAAAGGGAATATTTTCACCAGTTGAACGTCACTCATTCAGGTTGAGAATTCATCATGCTCTATAGAAAGCCAGGATACAGACAAAGGAGACAAGGTTCTGGGACACGAGGGAGAAGTGATCTAAAGAGCCAATCCTCACTATGATAAGAAAAAGAAAAAAATAAGAAGTTGATAACAAACTCCCCAGGCAGAAAAATTAGAAGCAGAGAACTAAAGGTTTGCAGGTTCCCTCCGTTCAACCATTTTAGAGGGAAAAGCAGACACAGCCCCAGACCCAGGACAGAACTGCCATTTCGTCCTCATCTTCCTCCTGCTCTGTCTTCTTTGAGGATGATATGTAGCAAACATAGAATACCTTCAAAGGCATCTGCACAGCTCTTTAACCTGCAACTACTTCACCTACAGACAGAACCTTGAAAAGCCTAAAAATAAAACCCACCTCTCCTGTCCTGTCTCAGAAGAGATTGAGGAACAATTACTTCGTACCTGGAGACCAGCCTGTAACCATATTTCTTGATTGTTCTGTCCTCAGAGAGAGCTCCTAATCCTCTGCTCACACAGATGCTGTGAACTGACTGCCTTCCCCAGTCCAAATCCAGATAGACCAACCCTGCAGCCTCTTCTCAGACTGAAGCCAGGCCTCAGCTCTCACAGATGGACCAGGAGCCACGTCCCTTAACCCAGGCCTCTCCTTAGAGTCCCCTGGAGCACTTCCTACACACCACACTGATGCTCCCACAGGACCAAGACAGAACTCTGTGGGGAGGTTATCGCTTAACCCAGGTCAGGTGATCTTGATAGAAAACCGGGTTGAAACCACTAAAAAGGTTCATTCTGAATCGTTTCAGTGAATATGAGCTCCTCAAGGTCAGATTCTCACTCTTAAGAAGTTATAATTTGCAGGTCTGAAGAGGGGCCATGAAATGAGTCTTCAACAAGTTCCCTGTTTATTTTGATGCTTCTCCCCCAAGACCTACACCCAGGAGTCCTGAGCTTCAGCCCTCACACTCAGCACACCTGAGACCTCTCAGGGGAGCAGGTTCTAGGGCAGGAATTTCTTAGGGGACCAAGCAGAGAAAGCTCCAGTACTTGGGGTTCAGGCCTTTATAAGAGACCTTGAGTGAAGTGCTGTGGGCTCCCCAGGCTGAGTGTGGATCAGTCCATTCAAACCAAGAGGAGCAAGAATCTGGTGAGCTCTGAGGGTGTCACTGAAGGGGGGCCTGTGCAGTAGACCCTAGGGTTCAGCAAGACTGCTTGTCTCAAGATGGGTGGTCCTCTAGTGCAGGTGTTCATGGGACTGGCTGCTGTGAGTTCAAGGACCTGCAGGCTGCCTGCTCCCCCAGACAGACGCTGAGGCAGCAACAGCATGGAGTAGTTCAGGTAAACTCTCAACAGTGCTCTGTATGGTCCTTCTTAGAACCATCACAATGTCCCAGCAGTTACAGAGAGGGGGGGAAAAGCACAATGAAGAAATGATGGGAAATATCCAATTAGTTGAGGCTTAAAGGCAGTATGGAAACTAATTGTTATAGATATCATCCCTCTGTGCTAACAAAGAGTTTATTGTTACGTATTTTCCCTTCAACCTTAAATCGGTAGGTTGACACTTCATTACACACCAGTTTCATCACAAGAAACCATCCAGTTTTATTAACATGTCATATCACCAGTCAGAATAAAACCTTTTCCAACCCACTGTGTAACTGAATAAAATACAGATTACAATCATAAACAACGATATTCCTTGCTCTGATACAATGATCTGAGAACTGTGATTCCTATGGTTACAAAATGGAGGTTAATTGTTTACGAAACAAGACATACACTAATTACATGACTTCTGGGAGGGGTTTCCATACATTTCTAGGGGATCAGAGATGTCTTCATTGGAAATATATCAACTAATATTCATGACTTCTGTTGATATTATAAAGACACATCAAGATTTCAGTGAACTGTTGTTGTATTTTACTTAAAAAACAAGTGACATAACTATTGAAAATGTACATCTTACTTTAATATGTGGAATTACTCCCTGAACACTTATCTTATGGTGACCTATAGGGATGTTTGACACCTCCATTTAGATACACATGTTCCATTACTGTGTCCTTAATCTTCTAATGGAGAATGAATATAAATGATTTCTCCCTAGGATAGAAGGCCTTGTCTCATCTTTGAGATAGCCACCATCAAAAGCATAACTTTGCATACACACTACAAATGAAGCATAGCAGCATGGAGTAATTTGAGAGTTGAATCTCATTTATTTTGGTTTTTAAATAATCACAAATCATGTCAATATAAACAAAGACATATTGCTAATAATTATACATTTGTAAATACCAACCTTTATCTTGTGATCCATACTAATATATCGATTTTCTATCTGTTTTAACTATGGATTACTATCTACAACACTTCTCCTGAAGAGGAACTTGAAAAAATAAGATTGATGAAATGCTTTCTATTGTGTGGGCTTCCCTGATAGTTCAGTTGGTAAACAATCTGCCTCCTACTCCAGTTTCCTGCCTGAAGAATTCCATGGACACAGTCCATGGAGTTGCAGTCTTAGACATACTGAGCGACTTTCACTTTTTCTAGCGTGCAATTTCTGGTATTTATTTAGATTTCATTTTTATTAAATACTTTTCTACATTTTATGTCATTCCTTATCTTTCTTAAGTAAATGGCCTTGTATTTTCTGAAGTGTATGTTTAGAACAAACCTCTTCCATCACTTATGACTAGAGTTTCTCTCCAGTACATGCTCTCTGGTGTCTAATAAGGTGAGAGCTCTGATTAAAGCCTTTGCCACTTTCCTTACATTTGCAATGTTTCTCTCCAGTATGAATTAGCTGCTGTTGAATAAGACTACAGTGGTGACTGAAGGCTTTTCCTCATTCTTTACATTTGTAAGATTTCTCTCTATTATGGATTACTTGATGTTTTCTAAGATACGAGTGCTGTCTAAACGCTTTGCCACAGTCCTTACATTTATAAGGCTTCTCTCCAGTATGAATTCTCTGATGGTAGGTAATAGTTGACTGCCTGCTAAAGTCTTTGCCACAATCATTACATTTATAAGGCTTCTCTCCAGTATGAATTCTCTGGTGGTAAGTAAGATGTGACTTCTGATTAAAGGCTTTCCCACACTTTGTACATTTATAAGGTTTCTCTCCAGTATGAATTCTCTGATGGCAAATAAGACCTGACCACTGGTTAAACTCTTTGCCACAATCCTTACATTTATAAGGCTTCTCTCCAGTATGAATTCTCTGATGGTGAGTAAGTCCTGAATGCCTGCTAAATTCTTTGCCACAATCCTTACATTTATAAGGCTTTTCTCCAGTATGAATTCTATGATGGTAAGTAAGTCCTGAGTGCCTACTAAACTCTTTGCCACAATTCTTACACTTAAAAGGCCTCTCCCCAGTATGAATTCTCTGGTGTTGAGTAAGAGTTGAGTTATGACTAAAGGCTTTTCCGCATTCTGTACATTCATAAGGCTTCTCTCCAGTATGAATTATCTGGTGTTGAGTAACAGATGAGTAGTGACTGAAGGCTTTTCCGCATTCTCTACATTTATAAGATCTGTCTCCAATATGGATTACTTGATGTTTAATAAGACAATAGTGCTGTCTAAACGCTTTGCCACAATCCTTACATTTATAAGGCTTCTCTCCAGTATGAATTCTCTGGTGTTCAGTAAGATGTGACTTCTGAGTTTCATTGCATGAATGGCTTCTCACTCCATCGTAAATATTCTTATAATTATTGGGCGTAGAGCTCTTACTTAATGCCTGACTCATGTTATTACACGTGAGAAGTTGTTCCGTATTAACCATATCATAATGTGTATTGAACAATGATGGTGGGATTAACTCTCTTCCATTATTATCAACATTACACATTTTGGAACAGAGAGAAACTGTCTGTTGGTGGAAGAATAATGACCCCTTGCTCACAAAACCCTCAAACTGATTATATTGTGAGTTTTCCCCATCAGTTTTAAATTTCTGGTTTTCAGATGTGCTTGAATGTATGTGTATTCGAAGCCTGGGTTGAGAGTGGTTTGCATGAGTATTTGCAGTAGAGACTGGATGACTTTCCAGAGTTTCCACATTTCCCTTCAGAGAATGTGTATGTTTCAAAAAACGATTTAAGCCTTTGCTTGAAGAGATACATTTCTCTGCAGATGTGGATAACTGAAATGGGTGTGTTCTGCAGTTTGACTCACATTGCTCATTTCTTTGGGCAGTAATGTCCACATTGTATGAAACTGTCTCGGTTTCTTTCTGTCCATGTAAACATCTTCTAGGTCTTTCACATACGCCTGTATATTCCTGGTCTTTTATTAAATGTTCGTTTCCAAGGTGAGCTCTTTCATACATTCCTAGGTTTGCTTTTTGGATTAAATTTTCTAATCTTGGATTCTTTGACATCAAACCACGGGTGTTGTGAGAAGACACAGCTGAAAGATATCAAATGAAAGTTTTCTTACCTACTATTCTTATCTACTAGGGCTGGTGTGAGCTCAGCTGGGACAGAAGGGGAGCCTCATTCTCTGTGGGAAGAGAACACGGCAACAGTCTGTGGCAGCAGGACAGAGTGAGACCTGTACACAGGGTACTGATCCCAGCCCTGCCCATCTAGCCTGAGAGGGTGTCCACTGCTGCAGACAAAGGCTCGGTGCTAAAATGTGGGGTCTGGAGAGCAGACCCAGGCAGAGGACTGCTGTGGGCTGCGAGGAGACATCCTGAGGGGATGGGGGTGAGGGAGGAGCTCTATAAACAGGAATAATTGTGGAGGAAGCCTGAACCACCAGAGAGCAGAGTATCATTGTTGGCTGACGCCCAACGGGGAGGCCTACCACTGCAGCCCCTCTCCCCCTGTGCTGGCCGCTCCTCCCAAAGCACTAGGAAGGTCCACCACCCAGGTGGGCTCTATTGAGCTCCAACCTCAGCCTCCCCAATGCACCTCCTCCACAATCAGCAGACTCCTATGTTCTGGGGCAGCCTCTGGAGCAGACACGTGTGGGTTGCCAACAAACAGAGGAGCTGAAAGCTCTGCTGAGCCCCAGGGTTAAGGAAGAAAAACTGAAGTCTCTCCTCACGGTTGCACAAACCATGCTTTTATACCTGCAACTGGCTTTGTCAACTCAGCCCCTACAGAGCATCTGAATGGACAACCAGGGCTCCCCCACTCATGGGAGGTGTAGCTTTAGCAGCTGTAGACTTTGTGGGGATGTATACTAGGGGGTGGGGCCAGGCCAGAGTCTGAGCTGCCTCCATAGCATAGCAGGTCCAGCTCCATGAATGCAATTCTGGGACCTGAGTTCACTGGATCTCTGCTGGTGTTACAGTGAAAACAACATCTGAGAGACACCAGAGCAATGTGCCAGCATGCCCATGGTTGAAGGGGGGCCACGACCAGTGCCAACATGGAGTCATAGGAGACTCACTCAGCACATGAGTACACCCCAAGGTGAACATCCCCAGAGGAGCAATCCTTAGTGGCTTCTCTCCCAGTGGGTGGCCTCCAATCCTACCTGCCTTGACCACAAATCAGAATCACAGTGAAGGAACGGATATGGGGACTCTTCTTCACCAACCAGGGAGCAGACCCCACCCCTGACAAGGCAGTGACAATCATAGGGCCAACTGGAAGTGTGGAGAAGGTGGAAGGCTTTAAGCAAATACTGAAAATGTATTTGCTCCACTCATGAGGAAGGTTGGAAGCTGGAATGAGCATAACAAAGGGTTATGCGCGTTCACCGAGTGCCTGAGGCTGGGAACGGATAACGAAGGGTTATGGCCTTGAGGCATTCAAAGGCTTCCTTCTGACCACCTGTTTCTGAAAGCAAGAATGGTTGTTTCATGATAAGACTCCCTTTAGAGTTTTGCCAAAGCTATGTTATGTCTTGGGTGATGGTAACTTATTTTATGCTTAAATGCTTGAATGTGTATCTGGAATGGCTACGTGCAAATCTGCCTTATGCTCTATTCCCTGAGAATTATAAAACTGCGCAGTTAGATAATAAACTTTGTCAGTTCACTAGAGGCTCTCCCTGAGTGTCCTTTTCAGAGTACAGTTCTCCAAGCCTTACAGGGAAGCTCCCCTGAATATCCAGGGGAGGCTTGGGCCACAATAATAGCAATCAAAGCCCAGATCAAGGGGATAAGGGTACAAGCCTGTGGACCAACCTCACCCCATAGGGGGAAGACAACAGAGCAAGAGGAGCTAGGATCTTGCAGAACAGACCACAAACCCAGAAAATGTGACAAAATGAGAGGACAAAGAAGCATGGTGTAGAAGAAGGAACAACACAAAAAGCTACAATAACCACTAAATGAAGAAGAGACAGGCAGTCTAATGATTACTCTTTGACTTAAGTCATCTTAAATGCAGATGCCACTAGGTGCCCTCTGATTCTTTAACCCACCTCTTATTTTAGCATGTTCTACATGATGTTTCAATATAAAAATAATAAATGATACCAGCATAGGTCTAAACAGAAAGTGAGGACATGTAGGACAAAGTCTGGGGAAGTTGATAACAATTAAATAAATAAAGGATTTCTTGAGAAATTAAGAAATGAGACTTTAAAAATATGGTGGGAACATTACCAATGCTCTGTGGAGATCTAATTGGGAAGAAAATCTGAAGAAGAGTAGATATCTATACATAAAATGGATTCTCTTTGCTGTACAACATTGTAAACCAGTTGTACTCCAAATAGAACATTTTTAAAAGATTCTATTATCTAAACATTGTAATAGTTTGAAACCATTAAAAATATGGTGGAAAATGTTTTAAGCTCTTATGCCAATTTATTTGAAAATTCTTTGAGTTAAATGAATATATTTAAGTCTTTTAGCACTGAGGAATTGGGGCAAATACACTTAACGTTTTATATGAGTTCATAAGAAGAAAACAGAAACTGAAGTAACCCTGAGATTGGCATTCTTTCTCTTTAGGGAGGTTTTGGTTTATGCAGTGAAGATATTACTTGAATTTGAAACTTATAAGATCTTATTTGTAGCTTCCAGTGTTTTAGAAATTATGTCAGNGGAGTTCTTCCCAAACCCAGGGATTCAACCCACTTCTTTTACATCTCCTGCATTGGCAGGCAGGTTCTTTACCACTAGTGCCACGAAGGAAGCCCAGAGAAGGCACTGTAGAATGTTAATGAAGTCAAGTGAAGTGAAGTCGCTCAGTCGTGTCCAAATCTTTGCGACCCTGAAGATGTAGCCTACCAGGCTTCTATGTCCATGGGATTCTCCAGGCAAGAATACTGGAGTGGGTTACCATTTCCGTCTCCACGGGATCTTCCCGACCCAGGGATCGAAACCAGGTCTCCCACATTGGAGACAGATGCTTTAACCTCTGAGCCACCAGGGAAGCCCCAATACAGCCTAGAAATAAAGTATTTGCGGACACAATGTCCTAAGGGATATTAACATTTGTTGGTGGCTCAGCTGGTAAAGAAGTCACCTGCACTGTTGGAGACCTGTGTTTGATGCCTGGGTTGGGAAGATCCTCTGGAGAAGGGAACGGCTAATTACTCCAGTATTCTGCCCTGGAGAATTCCATGGACTACTCCATAGGGTCGCAAAGAGTCAGACATGACCGTAATCTTACTCATTACATTATTACATTATTAACATTCTAGAGAAGGCATGGTTAAATGTTAATATAACCTAGAAAAGTATTTCCCCAAATACTTTATTAGAAGCACTTTTATAACTAACAAATACATAAAAGATCTTGAGATTCTAGTCAAGTACTACTAAGGCCAAAGTAAATAAGTAGCAGAAATCTGATTCATAAAAGGAGAGTGGCACCCTTTCATACCACAGAACCTACAGAAATACCACTAATCTAGAAGAAGGAGGCAGATTCCATCAAGGAAAAGTTAGAATCATAATGAATCATCATGAGGTCTTCTTTCTCAACTCATAAATATCCATTTTCCCATAGGAAGCAGGGATTGAAACTATTATAAGGAGCAGAGATTCTAGGAGACATTCTACAAATACAGGAACCAAAATCCAGTGGGTAGAGAAGGGATTCTGGAAGGCAATTATTCTCACCCAAGGAGGCCAGGTTCCCATAGTTCTCTACCATCACGTCCCTGTACAATTCTCGCTGACTGAGGTCCAGGCATTCCCACTCCTCTTGAGTGAAGTCTATGGCCACATCCTGGAATGTCAACCGTCCCTGAAATACAAAGTACAGGTGCCATGTGGCCATGGAAGACTTCCTTATGTGACCCAAGAGGAAAGCAGCAAGAGAAATGGTTTTGATTTCGGAGAATGTCTGGGGTTACACAAGAATATAATTTTTACACAGTAATATTTTCTACCACATTTTTAACCCCAAGAAAAGAGGAAGAGATACGATCCATCATCCAATACAGAAATTATTCTGATTTGGAAGAGAAATTATAATCAGATCAACATTGGCATATTTATTTTTGAGTGTTGTACTCAGTTGACAGAGGATAAACTATCAAAAGAAACAGGAAATATTTTTAAAAGCACTTGGTGATCCAAATGTTCTGGCATGGGCTCAGTGTGCCACACTTTTCACAAACTTATTTAAACTAGTAATGTTGAAAATTCTGCTCCATTAGTGACAATATTTGAACAGCAACAAAGTAGAATAGTAAGCAAAGTATTCATATTTAATTTTGAACCTTAAATTCTTTACAGATTTTACAGGTCAGATACGATAGTAACCTCGGTGACAAGGATCATTTTAATGATCTGGTATATACTACTTTCTGACAGTTTTCAGAGTCTTGAATGTATAAAAGAAATAATTTAAAATCAATAATGTTGCTGTAGCATCTTTTGGCAAATATTTTACCAAACATTCTTTAAGTGACAGCTTAAGGGACGGGGGAGCCTGGTGGGTTGCCATCTATGGGGTTGCACACAGTGGGACAGGACTGGAGAGACTTAACAGCAGCAGCAACTTTTACTTCAGTTTGTGACTCTAGACTTTAATCAAACACAGACAAATGCACAGAGCTAACTCTAATGAAGGTTTATAGAAATTTCTGTATTTGTTATTAATACTAAAAACAAGAAAAGTGTTAGTCACTCAGTCGTGTCCTACTCTTTACAACCCCAAGAACTGTAGCCTGCCAGCCTTCTCTGTTCATGGGATTCTCAAGGCAGGAATACTGGAGTGGGCAGCTATTCCCTGCCTCAAAGGAATCTTCAAAAAAGAAAAAGAAAAAAATCAAATAATGTTAACATGTTCATGCATACAAGATGTGTATAAGAGACAGAAGAAATGCAATAGTAATCCATTCATGCAGGTTGTCACAGGCCATGAGAAAGATTTCAGTTCTCACTGTGATTGAGAAAAGTAATCACTGGAGATGAATTTAGGAATGATATGGAGAGACAGAATGGGGCAGGTGATATCCACCTATGTATGACAGCAAAAGAAAGAAACCCAGACTTCTCTAAAATCATTTCCACTGAAGCAGATCTTCCCAAACCATATGACAAAGGATGAATTCCTCACTAATCCTTGGATATGTCGTTGACTCGTCAGCTCCATCCATTCACACTTACCTATGTATATGGCTGGCATCTCCAGTCTCCTTACATCCCAGGGATTCTTCATTTGCTCCAGAAAGGTGACCAGTTCTAGCTTAGAGACCACAAGACCTGTTATCACAGAAAGGAATATTTGTTTTGTTAGAGATTCATCAGTTTTCAATCTAATATGTATCCAAGTGAGAAGAGAAGGCACATGTGCTAAGTCGCTCCCGACACGTCTGACTCTATGCCACCCTAAGGACTGTATCAGCCCACCAGGCTCCTCTGCCCATGGGAGTCTCCAGGCAAAATTAATGAGTGGGTTGCCATGTCCTCCTCCAGGAGTTCTTCCCAAACCCAGGGATTCAACCCACTTCTTTTACATCTCCTGCATTGGCAGGCAGGTTCTTTACCACTAGTGCCACGAAGGAAGCCCAGAGAAGGCACTGTAGAATGTTAATGAAGTCAAGTGAAGTGAAGTCGCTCAGTCGTGTCCAAATCTTTGCGACCCTGAAGATGTAGCCTACCAGGCTTCTATGTCCATGGGATTCTCCAGGCAAGAATACTGGAGTGGGTTACCATTTCCGTCTCCACGGGATCTTCCCGACCCAGGGATCGAAACCAGGTCTCCCACATTGGAGACAGATGCTTTAACCTCTGAGCCACCAGGGAAGCCCCAATACAGCCTAGAAATAAAGTATTTGCGGACACAATGTCCTAAGGGATATTAACATTTGTTGGTGGCTCAGCTGGTAAAGAAGTCACCTGCACTGTTGGAGACCTGTGTTTGATGCCTGGGTTGGGAAGATCCTCTGGAGAAGGGAACGGCTAATTACTCCAGTATTCTGCCCTGGAGAATTCCATGGACTACTCCATAGGGTCGCAAAGAGTCAGACATGACCGTAATCTTACTCATTACATTATTACATTATTAACATTCTAGAGAAGGCATGGTTAAATGTTAATATAACCTAGAAAAGTATTTCCCCAAATACTTTATTAGAAGCACTTTTATAACTAACAAATACATAAAAGATCTTGAGATTCTAGTCAAGTACTACTAAGGCCAAAGTAAATAAGTAGCAGAAATCTGATTCATAAAAGGAGAGTGGCACCCTTTCATACCACAGAACCTACAGAAATACCACTAATCTAGAAGAAGGAGGCAGATTCCATCAAGGAAAAGTTAGAATCATAATGAATCATCATGAGGTCTTCTTTCTCAACTCATAAATATCCATTTTCCCATAGGAAGCAGGGATTGAAACTATTATAAGGAGCAGAGATTCTAGGAGACATTCTACAAATACAGGAACCAAAATCCAGTGGGTAGAGAAGGGATTCTGGAAGGCAATTATTCTCACCCAAGGAGGCCAGGTTCCCATAGTTCTCTACCATCACGTCCCTGTACAATTCTCGCTGACTGAGGTCCAGGCATTCCCACTCCTCTTGAGTGAAGTCTATGGCCACATCCTGGAATGTCAACCGTCCCTGAAATACAAAGTACAGGTGCCATGTGGCCATGGAAGACTTCCTTATGTGACCCAAGAGGAAAGCAGCAAGAGAAATGGTTTTGATTTCGGAGAATGTCTGGGGTTACACAAGAATATAATTTTTACACAGTAATATTTTCTACCACATTTTTAACCCCAAGAAAAGAGGAAGAGATACGATCCATCATCCAATACAGAAATTATTCTGATTTGGAAGAGAAATTATAATCAGATCAACATTGGCATATTTATTTTTGAGTGTTGTACTCAGTTGACAGAGGATAAACTATCAAAAGAAACAGGAAATATTTTTAAAAGCACTTGGTGATCCAAATGTTCTGGCATGGGCTCAGTGTGCCACACTTTTCACAAACTTATTTAAACTAGTAATGTTGAAAATTCTGCTCCATTAGTGACAATATTTGAACAGCAACAAAGTAGAATAGTAAGCAAAGTATTCATATTTAATTTTGAACCTTAAATTCTTTACAGATTTTACAGGTCAGATACGATAGTAACCTCGGTGACAAGGATCATTTTAATGATCTGGTATATACTACTTTCTGACAGTTTTCAGAGTCTTGAATGTATAAAAGAAATAATTTAAAATCAATAATGTTGCTGTAGCATCTTTTGGCAAATATTTTACCAAACATTCTTTAAGTGACAGCTTAAGGGACGGGGGAGCCTGGTGGGTTGCCATCTATGGGGTTGCACACAGTGGGACAGGACTGGAGAGACTTAACAGCAGCAGCAACTTTTACTTCAGTTTGTGACTCTAGACTTTAATCAAACACAGACAAATGCACAGAGCTAACTCTAATGAAGGTTTATAGAAATTTCTGTATTTGTTATTAATACTAAAAACAAGAAAAGTGTTAGTCACTCAGTCGTGTCCTACTCTTTACAACCCCAAGAACTGTAGCCTGCCAGCCTTCTCTGTTCATGGGATTCTCAAGGCAGGAATACTGGAGTGGGCAGCTATTCCCTGCCTCAAAGGAATCTTCAAAAAAGAAAAAGAAAAAAATCAAATAATGTTAACATGTTCATGCATACAAGATGTGTATAAGAGACAGAAGAAATGCAATAGTAATCCATTCATGCAGGTTGTCACAGGCCATGAGAAAGATTTCAGTTCTCACTGTGATTGAGAAAAGTAATCACTGGAGATGAATTTAGGAATGATATGGAGAGACAGAATGGGGCAGGTGATATCCACCTATGTATGACAGCAAAAGAAAGAAACCCAGACTTCTCTAAAATCATTTCCACTGAAGCAGATCTTCCCAAACCATATGACAAAGGATGAATTCCTCACTAATCCTTGGATATGTCGTTGACTCGTCAGCTCCATCCATTCACACTTACCTATGTATATGGCTGGCATCTCCAGTCTCCTTACATCCCAGGGATTCTTCATTTGCTCCAGAAAGGTGACCAGTTCTAGCTTAGAGACCACAAGACCTGTTATCACAGAAAGGAATATTTGTTTTGTTAGAGATTCATCAGTTTTCAATCTAATATGTATCCAAGTGAGAAGAGAAGGCACATGTGCTAAGTCGCTCCCGACACGTCTGACTCTATGCCACCCTAAGGACTGTATCAGCCCACCAGGCTCCTCTGCCCATGGGAGTCTCCAGGCAAAATTAATGAGTGGGTTGCCATGTCCTCCTCCAGGAGTTCTTCCCAAACCCAGGGATTCAACCCACTTCTTTTACATCTCCTGCATTGGCAGGCAGGTTCTTTACCACTAGTGCCACGAAGGAAGCCCAGAGAAGGCACTGTAGAATGTTAATGAAGTCAAGTGAAGTGAAGTCGCTCAGTCGTGTCCAAATCTTTGCGACCCTGAAGATGTAGCCTACCAGGCTTCTATGTCCATGGGATTCTCCAGGCAAGAATACTGGAGTGGGTTACCATTTCCGTCTCCACGGGATCTTCCCGACCCAGGGATCGAAACCAGGTCTCCCACATTGGAGACAGATGCTTTAACCTCTGAGCCACCAGGGAAGCCCCAATACAGCCTAGAAATAAAGTATTTGCGGACACAATGTCCTAAGGGATATTAACATTTGTTGGTGGCTCAGCTGGTAAAGAAGTCACCTGCACTGTTGGAGACCTGTGTTTGATGCCTGGGTTGGGAAGATCCTCTGGAGAAGGGAACGGCTAATTACTCCAGTATTCTGCCCTGGAGAATTCCATGGACTACTCCATAGGGTCGCAAAGAGTCAGACATGACCGTAATCTTACTCATTACATTATTACATTATTAACATTCTAGAGAAGGCATGGTTAAATGTTAATATAACCTAGAAAAGTATTTCCCCAAATACTTTATTAGAAGCACTTTTATAACTAACAAATACATAAAAGATCTTGAGATTCTAGTCAAGTACTACTAAGGCCAAAGTAAATAAGTAGCAGAAATCTGATTCATAAAAGGAGAGTGGCACCCTTTCATACCACAGAACCTACAGAAATACCACTAATCTAGAAGAAGGAGGCAGATTCCATCAAGGAAAAGTTAGAATCATAATGAATCATCATGAGGTCTTCTTTCTCAACTCATAAATATCCATTTTCCCATAGGAAGCAGGGATTGAAACTATTATAAGGAGCAGAGATTCTAGGAGACATTCTACAAATACAGGAACCAAAATCCAGTGGGTAGAGAAGGGATTCTGGAAGGCAATTATTCTCACCCAAGGAGGCCAGGTTCCCATAGTTCTCTACCATCACGTCCCTGTACAATTCTCGCTGACTGAGGTCCAGGCATTCCCACTCCTCTTGAGTGAAGTCTATGGCCACATCCTGGAATGTCAACCGTCCCTGAAATACAAAGTACAGGTGCCATGTGGCCATGGAAGACTTCCTTATGTGACCCAAGAGGAAAGCAGCAAGAGAAATGGTTTTGATTTCGGAGAATGTCTGGGGTTACACAAGAATATAATTTTTACACAGTAATATTTTCTACCACATTTTTAACCCCAAGAAAAGAGGAAGAGATACGATCCATCATCCAATACAGAAATTATTCTGATTTGGAAGAGAAATTATAATCAGATCAACATTGGCATATTTATTTTTGAGTGTTGTACTCAGTTGACAGAGGATAAACTATCAAAAGAAACAGGAAATATTTTTAAAAGCACTTGGTGATCCAAATGTTCTGGCATGGGCTCAGTGTGCCACACTTTTCACAAACTTATTTAAACTAGTAATGTTGAAAATTCTGCTCCATTAGTGACAATATTTGAACAGCAACAAAGTAGAATAGTAAGCAAAGTATTCATATTTAATTTTGAACCTTAAATTCTTTACAGATTTTACAGGTCAGATACGATAGTAACCTCGGTGACAAGGATCATTTTAATGNACTTTATTAGAAGCACTTTTATAACTAACAAATACATAAAAGATCTTGAGATTCTAGTCAAGTACTACTAAGGCCAAAGTAAATAAGTAGCAGAAATCTGATTCATAAAAGGAGAGTGGCACCCTTTCATACCACAGAACCTACAGAAATACCACTAATCTAGAAGAAGGAGGCAGATTCCATCAAGGAAAAGTTAGAATCATAATGAATCATCATGAGGTCTTCTTTCTCAACTCATAAATATCCATTTTCCCATAGGAAGCAGGGATTGAAACTATTATAAGGAGCAGAGATTCTAGGAGACATTCTACAAATACAGGAACCAAAATCCAGTGGGTAGAGAAGGGATTCTGGAAGGCAATTATTCTCACCCAAGGAGGCCAGGTTCCCATAGTTCTCTACCATCACGTCCCTGTACAATTCTCGCTGACTGAGGTCCAGGCATTCCCACTCCTCTTGAGTGAAGTCTATGGCCACATCCTGGAATGTCAACCGTCCCTGAAATACAAAGTACAGGTGCCATGTGGCCATGGAAGACTTCCTTATGTGACCCAAGAGGAAAGCAGCAAGAGAAATGGTTTTGATTTCGGAGAATGTCTGGGGTTACACAAGAATATAATTTTTACACAGTAATATTTTCTACCACATTTTTAACCCCAAGAAAAGAGGAAGAGATACGATCCATCATCCAATACAGAAATTATTCTGATTTGGAAGAGAAATTATAATCAGATCAACATTGGCATATTTATTTTTGAGTGTTGTACTCAGTTGACAGAGGATAAACTATCAAAAGAAACAGGAAATATTTTTAAAAGCACTTGGTGATCCAAATGTTCTGGCATGGGCTCAGTGTGCCACACTTTTCACAAACTTATTTAAACTAGTAATGTTGAAAATTCTGCTCCATTAGTGACAATATTTGAACAGCAACAAAGTAGAATAGTAAGCAAAGTATTCATATTTAATTTTGAACCTTAAATTCTTTACAGATTTTACAGGTCAGATACGATAGTAACCTCGGTGACAAGGATCATTTTAATGATCTGGTATATACTACTTTCTGACAGTTTTCAGAGTCTTGAATGTATAAAAGAAATAATTTAAAATCAATAATGTTGCTGTAGCATCTTTTGGCAAATATTTTACCAAACATTCTTTAAGTGACAGCTTAAGGGACGGGGGAGCCTGGTGGGTTGCCATCTATGGGGTTGCACACAGTGGGACAGGACTGGAGAGACTTAACAGCAGCAGCAACTTTTACTTCAGTTTGTGACTCTAGACTTTAATCAAACACAGACAAATGCACAGAGCTAACTCTAATGAAGGTTTATAGAAATTTCTGTATTTGTTATTAATACTAAAAACAAGAAAAGTGTTAGTCACTCAGTCGTGTCCTACTCTTTACAACCCCAAGAACTGTAGCCTGCCAGCCTTCTCTGTTCATGGGATTCTCAAGGCAGGAATACTGGAGTGGGCAGCTATTCCCTGCCTCAAAGGAATCTTCAAAAAAGAAAAAGAAAAAAATCAAATAATGTTAACATGTTCATGCATACAGACATACACTTAAATGGGACTGTATACTTATTAAGAGAAAAAGAGTCATGTCAATAAAATCAGGATAATTATTAACTGATTGAAAATGAACATAAATATTTGAGGATGAAATTGTTAGGTAGGTAAATAGGGGAAAGGAGTCCAAAATGGCAGTGACTAAAAGACAAGGAAGGTCAAAGGATGGTCCGAGGACCAGAGAGAAGACATCAGGTAGAACAATCAGCACTCCTGGCTAAACCCAATTTGCATAGGGCAGGCTCAGGTGTAGGAAAAACCATATAAAAGCAGGAGCCAAAGCGCTTCCTCTCTCTCTCTCCCACATGTCTGTGCTCTTTCTCTCTTCTCTGTCCCCCAAGTGTGCCTCCACTCTATTCTCTTCAAGTCTTTGGGTTGGCATGCCCTCACACTTCGAGGATGGAGTCTCCTACTATCTTCTGTAACACTGATTTGCCTAAGAGCTATAACATGGTTTGTCCAAGATCCGAGAGCTGTGATGCACCAAGGGCTCTAATGCCAATTGCTCCAAATCTTTGTTGTGATGAAACACAGAACCAAGGAACATACACTTGCATGACAATATTGTTTTAATTTGTTAAAATAGACATATACGATATTTAAAAAATAGACAGCTCTGGTTCTGAATTTTTTAATTTCCTGAAAAACCTACCATTTGCATGGAACTATATTTTAAAATTTAGCACAGTTGAACATAGATTAGCAGTAATATGATTCTTGTAAACATTTGGAAAATACAGCAATGTGATGAGACTATCTGTGATGTGAGCATGGAGTGTACTGGAAATGATCAGACCTGGGCTTGAGGGATGAAAATCCCCACTCCCAAATCCCAGCATCTCTATTTGGTACACAGGAGTGTTTGTTGTGAGCTACAAATCGGCACTTCCCAAGAGCATTACTAGTGACTGAACAAGAACTTTTCGAATTAACACCCCAAAGAGATGTCCTCTTCATTATAGGGGACTGGATGTNGAAGCAGGGATTGAAACTATTATAAGGAGCAGAGATTCTAGGAGACATTCTACAAATACAGGAACCAAAATCCAGTGGGTAGAGAAGGGATTCTGGAAGGCAATTATTCTCACCCAAGGAGGCCAGGTTCCCATAGTTCTCTACCATCACGTCCCTGTACAATTCTCGCTGACTGAGGTCCAGGCATTCCCACTCCTCTTGAGTGAAGTCTATGGCCACATCCTGGAATGTCAACCGTCCCTGAAATACAAAGTACAGGTGCCATGTGGCCATGGAAGACTTCCTTATGTGACCCAAGAGGAAAGCAGCAAGAGAAATGGTTTTGATTTCGGAGAATGTCTGGGGTTACACAAGAATATAATTTTTACACAGTAATATTTTCTACCACATTTTTAACCCCAAGAAAAGAGGAAGAGATACGATCCATCATCCAATACAGAAATTATTCTGATTTGGAAGAGAAATTATAATCAGATCAACATTGGCATATTTATTTTTGAGTGTTGTACTCAGTTGACAGAGGATAAACTATCAAAAGAAACAGGAAATATTTTTAAAAGCACTTGGTGATCCAAATGTTCTGGCATGGGCTCAGTGTGCCACACTTTTCACAAACTTATTTAAACTAGTAATGTTGAAAATTCTGCTCCATTAGTGACAATATTTGAACAGCAACAAAGTAGAATAGTAAGCAAAGTATTCATATTTAATTTTGAACCTTAAATTCTTTACAGATTTTACAGGTCAGATACGATAGTAACCTCGGTGACAAGGATCATTTTAATGATCTGGTATATACTACTTTCTGACAGTTTTCAGAGTCTTGAATGTATAAAAGAAATAATTTAAAATCAATAATGTTGCTGTAGCATCTTTTGGCAAATATTTTACCAAACATTCTTTAAGTGACAGCTTAAGGGACGGGGGAGCCTGGTGGGTTGCCATCTATGGGGTTGCACACAGTGGGACAGGACTGGAGAGACTTAACAGCAGCAGCAACTTTTACTTCAGTTTGTGACTCTAGACTTTAATCAAACACAGACAAATGCACAGAGCTAACTCTAATGAAGGTTTATAGAAATTTCTGTATTTGTTATTAATACTAAAAACAAGAAAAGTGTTAGTCACTCAGTCGTGTCCTACTCTTTACAACCCCAAGAACTGTAGCCTGCCAGCCTTCTCTGTTCATGGGATTCTCAAGGCAGGAATACTGGAGTGGGCAGCTATTCCCTGCCTCAAAGGAATCTTCAAAAAAGAAAAAGAAAAAAATCAAATAATGTTAACATGTTCATGCATACAGACATACACTTAAATGGGACTGTATACTTATTAAGAGAAAAAGAGTCATGTCAATAAAATCAGGATAATTATTAACTGATTGAAAATGAACATAAATATTTGAGGATGAAATTGTTAGGTAGGTAAATAGGGGAAAGGAGTCCAAAATGGCAGTGACTAAAAGACAAGGAAGGTCAAAGGATGGTCCGAGGACCAGAGAGAAGACATCAGGTAGAACAATCAGCACTCCTGGCTAAACCCAATTTGCATAGGGCAGGCTCAGGTGTAGGAAAAACCATATAAAAGCAGGAGCCAAAGCGCTTCCTCTCTCTCTCTCCCACATGTCTGTGCTCTTTCTCTCTTCTCTGTCCCCCAAGTGTGCCTCCACTCTATTCTCTTCAAGTCTTTGGGTTGGCATGCCCTCACACTTCGAGGATGGAGTCTCCTACTATCTTCTGTAACACTGATTTGCCTAAGAGCTATAACATGGTTTGTCCAAGATCCGAGAGCTGTGATGCACCAAGGGCTCTAATGCCAATTGCTCCAAATCTTTGTTGTGATGAAACACAGAACCAAGGAACATACACTTGCATGACAATATTGTTTTAATTTGTTAAAATAGACATATACGATATTTAAAAAATAGACAGCTCTGGTTCTGAATTTTTTAATTTCCTGAAAAACCTACCATTTGCATGGAACTATATTTTAAAATTTAGCACAGTTGAACATAGATTAGCAGTAATATGATTCTTGTAAACATTTGGAAAATACAGCAATGTGATGAGACTATCTGTGATGTGAGCATGGAGTGTACTGGAAATGATCAGACCTGGGCTTGAGGGATGAAAATCCCCACTCCCAAATCCCAGCATCTCTATTTGGTACACAGGAGTGTTTGTTGTGAGCTACAAATCGGCACTTCCCAAGAGCATTACTAGTGACTGAACAAGAACTTTTCGAATTAACACCCCAAAGAGATGTCCTCTTCATTATAGGGGACTGGATGTAAAAGTAGGAAGTCAAGAAACACCTGGAGTAACAGGCAAATTTGGCCTTGGAATGCAGAATGAAGCAGAGCAAAGACTAATAGAGTTTTGACAAGAAAATGCACTGGTCATACCAAACACCTTCTTCCAACAACACAAGAGAAGACTACACATGGACATCACCAGATGGTCAACACCAAAATCAGATTGATTATATTCTTTGCAAACAAAAATGGAGAAGCTCTATACAGTCAACAAAAACAAGACCAGAAGATGACTGTGGCTCAGATCATGAACTCCTTATTATCAAATACAGACTTAAATTGAAGAAAGTAGGGGAAACCGCTAGATCATTCAGGTATGACTTAAATCGATGCCTTATGATTCTACAGTGGAAGTGAGAAATAGATTTAAGGGCCTAGATCTGATAGATAGAGTGCCTGATGAACTATGGAATGAGGTTCATGACATTGTACAGGAGACAGGCATCAAGACCATCCCCATGGAAAAGAAATGAAAAACACAAAATGACTGTCTGTGGAGGCCTTACAAATAGCTGTGAAAAGAAGAGAAGCGAAAGCAAAGGAAAAAAGGAAATATATAAGCATCTGAATGG
The DNA here is from genome assembly GCA_006410735.1 of Raphicerus campestris. NCBI lineage: Eukaryota > Metazoa > Chordata > Mammalia > Artiodactyla > Bovidae > Raphicerus > Raphicerus campestris. The sequence goes on along the minus strand of SJYW01049088.1, from coordinate 26,617 downwards.
AGAGTTTCAAAGAATAGCAAGAAGAGATAAGAAAGCCTTCTTCAGCGCTCAATGCAAAGAAATAGAGGAAAACAACAGAATGGGAAAGACTAGAGATCTCTTCAAGAAAATTAGAGATACCAAGGGAACATTTCATGCAAAGATGGGCTCGGTAAAGGACAGCAATGGTCTGGACCTAACAGAAGCAAAAGATATTAAGAAGAGATGGCAAGAATACACAAAAGAACTGTACCAAAAAGATCTTCATGACCCGGATAATCACGATGGAGTGATCACTCATATAGAGCCAGACATCCTGGAATGTGAAGTCAAGTGGACCTTAGAAAGCATCACTACGAACAAAGCTAGTGGAGGTGATGGAAGTTCAGTTGAGATATTTCAAATCCTGAAAGATGATGCTGTGAAAGTGCTGCACTCAATATGCCAGCAAATTTGGAAAACTCAGCAGTGGCCACAGGCCTGGGAAAGGTCAGTTTCCATTCCAATCCCAAAGAAAGGCAATGCAAAAGAATGCTCAAACTACGGCACAATTGCACTCATCTCACACACCAGTAAAGTAATGCTCAAAATTCTCCAAGCCAGGATTCAGCAATACGTGAACCGTGAACTTCCTAATGTTCAAGCAGGTTCTGAAAAAGGCAGAGGAACCAGAGATCAAATTGCTAACATCTGTTGGATCATGAAAACAGCATCTATTTCTGCTTTATTGACTATGCCAAGCCTTTGACTGTGTGGATCATAATAAACAGTGGAAAATCCTGAAAGAGATGGGAATACTAGACCACCTAACCTGCCTCTTGAGAAATCTGTATGCAGGTCAGGAAGCAACAGTTAGAACTGGACATGGAACAACAGACTGGTTCCAAATAGGAAAAGGAGTATGTCAAGGCTATAAATTGTCATCCTGCTTATTTAACTTCTATGCAGAGTACATCATGAGAAACGCTGGACTGGAAGAAACACAAGCTGGAATCAAGATTGCCAGGAAAAATATCAATAACCTCAGATATGCAGATGACACCACCGTTAATGGCAGAAAGTGAAGAAGACCTAAAGAGCCTTTTGATGAAAGTGAAAGAGGAGAGTGAAAAAGCTGGCTTAAAGCTCAACATTCAGAAAACAAAGATCATGGCATCTGGTCCCATCACTTCATGGGAAATAGGTAGGGAAACAGGGGAAACTGTCAGCCTTTATGTTGGGGGCCTCCAAAATCACTGCAGATGGTGACTGCAGCCATAAAATTAAAAGACGCTTAGTCCTTGGAAGAAAAGTTATGACCAACCTAGATAGTATATTCAAAAGCAGAGACATTACTTTGCCGACTAAGGCGCATCTAGTCAAGGCTATGGTTTTTCCTGTGGTCATGTATGGATGTGAGAGTTGGACTGTGAAGAAGGCTGAGCGCCGAAGAATTGATGTTTTTGAACTGTGGTGTTGGAGAAGACTCTTGAGAGTCCCTTGGACGGCAAGGAGAACCAACCAGTCCATTCTGAAGGAGATCAGCCCTGGGATTTCTTTGGAAGGAATGATGCTAAAGCTAAAACTCCAGTACTTTGGCCACTTCATGCAAAGAGCTGACTCATTGGAAAAGACTCTGATGCTGGGAGGGATTGGGGGCAGGAGGAGAAGGGGTCGACAGAGGATAAGATGGCTGGGTGGCATCAGTGACCCGATGGACGTGAGTCTAAGTAAACTCCGGGAGTTGATGATGGACAGGGAGGCCTGGCGTGCTGTGATTTATGGGGTCACAAAGAGTTAGACAGGACTGAGCAACTGAACTGAACTGATCTGAACGAAAAACAACAGCAAGGACATTTGTCATCTGCCTCTGGGGAGAATGAACCCTATGGTGCTGCAACTGACTTCAATCCCCTCGGGGGAGTTCAGCGTGGATTGTGGCACTCTGGTCCAGGGAATCTGGTGGAACAGATCTTTAGGGAGTCACATATTTTCAGGAACTGTTTTCATGGTCCCAATCCTTGCATCTCTTCATATCTAGAAAAGAACTAAACCACTAAAGGATGACTTCAATTCCTCACGACTGGCAGGAAACCTTTTATAAATTAAGTGCTTGATTGCCCTGAACTGCCCTTCAACAAAGTCACATACCTTCCCCCACTGTCTCTTTGGAGCAGTTTCTCAGAGTTCTCTGAGATGCTGTCTCCTGGGCTGCTGTCCTCATTTTGCCCCAAATGAAACTTAATTCACATCTCTCAAACTGTGCATCTGTTTTAGCTGACAGTGTTCATTTTTCAAAGTAAAGGGTAACTAAGGAGATACGGCATTTCCTCATTAACTGTGATAGGCATATCCATCACTTTTTCTTTCCACAACCGTTGTTCAAGACAAAAAAAAAAAAAAAGAATTTCCTATCGTGGAAATCTCACAGAAGCACCTGAACCAGGGAACATCAGAGGTTACAGGTTAAGAGTACATGGAAAAATGCATTATCACTGCCAGGAATTTTGGCAACAGTAGGAAAACCATGATCTCAATCTATCATGAAAAATGTCAGTTTTCTGCAAATTCCACCTCCTGCATACCTCCCATGATCTGTAGCTTAATAGTCCCTTTAATTAGTATATTTTTCTTATCAGTATAGACAATTATCTCTCCTACTTTAACTTCTCAAAAATTCTGGAACACTGAGTTCATTCTATTAACAAGGGCATTTTCTTACTGCTGTTCTAGAGAGCTGAATTGCATCCACATGTAAATTCATCGCGGCACTTCCCCGACTTCCCTAAGATCCTAACACTGAACCACATCCCAATGGAAATCTCAGATACCAGTGCCTCCCCGTATTGATCTCTCACAAAGGGAATGTATTCAACATTGAAAGTCACTATTTCATGTTGAGAATTCATCATGCTCTATGAAAAGCCAGGATACAGTCAATGGAGAAAAGGCTCTGGAATATGAGGAAGACGAAACCTGAAAAGCTGGTTTTCACTATTTAAAATTTTAAAAACAAGGGAAAAAATAAGGTGATAAAAAGCACTCCAGGCAGAAAACTTAGAAGCAGAGAACTAAAGGTTTGCAGATTCTCAGTCCAGGCATGTCAGGAGGAAAAGCAGACACAGCCCCAGATCTGGGACAGGACAATTACCTGAGAAGCTGCCATTTCCTCCTCTTCTTCCTCCTGCTCCGCGTCTTCTGTGGGGATACGACGTCTTAAACGCACGTCGGCATGTTGAGAAAATACCTTCAAAGTCATGCATACAGCTGGCTAACCTGCAACTGCTGCAGTGAAAAGGAAGAAAATGTTTTCTTGTTTTTCTCACCTTTTCCAGACTTTCTGTGTTCCTGATCTGTAGTGGGTAACCAAGACTAACCTGATATGCTAATCACATCCTGGTGCTCCACCCTATTTGCAGATCTTCCGGCTAGTTCCTCTCCTTCCTTTTTGCATTATAGAGAGCAGGCCCCAGAACAATTCACGAGAGACAATGGACCCTACTTCTGGGCTACCTGACCCAGCCTAGGAGGGTTTTGAAAAAAACGCAGGAGGAAGACCTGCATTCAGGAGCCCTGAGGGAAACCTCACAGTTGGCACTTCTGAGACCTCAGGAAGGGAGGATTGAGGGCGGGAACTTCTAGAAGCAAAGGTCAACCTGATTCCCTGGGGAGGGGCTCTTCCTAGGAAGGGGGTGGGGATACTCTGCCTGTGCCTGAGCCCTTGGGGGAGGGGAGGGGAGAGGTGAGTGTTTGGAGGGAATCACCTGGTGGTCTTGGGTTCCTGCCAGGCTTTACTTGCAGATTTCTTCCCAAAGATCTTCCGAGTCCTTCGTTTTTTTCACCCACCTCTGCAGCCTTGGGATACAGGTTTTCACAAAATGATTTGCATTGTGACCACCTCTCTGCAGATGTTTCACCCCCAACTTCAGAGACCAGGAGCCTGGAGGTGTTTCCATCACAGCTTCCTTTGAAAATAAGCCAGAAGCAGCAGCAGGCCTGGCCAGCTGCAGTCCATGAGGTCTCAAAGAGAAGGACAGGACTGAGCA
>SJYW01049088.1:0-15346 GCA_006410735.1 Raphicerus campestris | reverse complement strand
TTCTTAACTGATGACCTATAACCTAGTTTCCTGGCCTTGCAAAAAGACCCCCTCTCAACGATGTATTTTCTGTCAGACTTTTCCGGGTAATTGTTCTTCTAAGGACTGGCCAACCGCCGCAGGGTGGTCAGCCAGCCGTTTCGACTTAATTACCTGCAGACCTATCCCACCAATCAAACGTCCTCACCCCACCTGCACCTGCCTATGGCCCCCTATCACATTGTTCCTAACATCCTGACCCCACTCCCACCTGCCTGTGATTTTTTCGGTATAAAAACCCTTCGCGACCAGTGTTCGGGGTTCACTCCTCCCGAGGAGACTGAACCCCGGCGCGCCGGCCTAATAAATCCTCTTGCCTATTGCATCGAATTCGAGTCACTGTGGTCTTTGGAGCGACAGATCCTGAGAAAAGGCCGCGAGGTCTTACATTATCATATGTTACATTACACATGAAGTAACATGTGAGAACATTGTTCTACTTCCTGTGTGTGTTTTTCTAGGTTTTATGAATCAACTGCTACAGTTTGTTGGCAGCTCCATGTAGAGAGCTCTATTTTCTCACATCTTTAAAGTATAATGACTAAGGAAAAATTAAAGATAGAAACATGTCCATCTTTCTAATGTTATATATTCTAAAAAATATTGTGTGCATGCAACAGTATCCACTTTGTAGAAGATTTAGTTTCACAGCAGAATTGAGAATAAGGTATAGACGTTTCCCATATATCTCTTGTTCCCACACGTGGACAATCTCCCTACTTACTTTCCCCCCCAGAGTGAGCATTTGTTACCACTGATGAATCTACACGGACAGTAACTAGATAAACTCTTAAGTTTACCCTTGTTTCTTTTTTAGGTATGTGCACTCCATACCTCTGGATAAAAGAGCTGGACACGACTGAGTGACTGAACTGAACTGATGGAGTCCTGAAAGTTCTCTAGATTTAGGATATTCATAGTCCGTCCTTTGAAACCCATGGAAACCACAGACCTTTTTAATCTCTTCCATATTTCCTACTAGTTTCCCAGGTGACTGAGTGGGAAGAAATCTACCTGCCAATGCAGGACATCCAGGTGATGCAGGTTCGATCCTTGGGTCAGAAAGATCCCCTGGAGGAAGAAATGGAGACCCACTCCAGTATCTTTTCCTAGGAAATCTATGGACAGAGGAGCCTGGCAGGCTACAGCCCCTGGGCTCACAAAGACTCAGACACCACTGAGCACATATGAACACTTACCTACACCAAAGTGTCATATTGTAAAATTCCTACTTTCTATAGCATTTTTGAATGGGCTTCTTTCATTTCGTAAAATGCATGGAATGATTGTCCATTGAAAGCTTAACATCCAAAAGCTTAAGAATTACCTCTGCACTCATATTCCTGCTCAGTAAATAAGTTCATCAACACCATATTTTTAGATCCCATATATATCTGTTAAGACAATATTTGCACAAATATAGAGAAGAAATGTGTGGCCACGGCAAGAGAAGAAGAGGGGGACAAACTGAAGAGCCCCACTGACACACATACACCACCGTGGCTGAAATGCTGGAGAAGGCCCTTGGAGATCCAGCCAGTCCATCCTAAGGGAGATCAGTCCTGGGTGTTCATTGGAAGGACTGTTGCTGAAGCTGAAACTTCAGTACTTGGGCCACCTCATGAGAAAAGCTGACTCATTTGAAAAGCCCCTGATGCTGGAAATGATTGAAGTGGGGAGAAGGGGACGACAGAGGATGAGATGGGTGGATGGCATCACTGACTCAATGGACATGAGTTTGAGTAAACTCTGTGAGTTGGTCATGGACAGAGAGGCCTGGCCCTCTGCAGTCCATGGGGTTGCAAAGACTTGGACATGACTGAGCAAGTGAACTGAACTGATGGTTAAAACAGGTAGCTAGTGGGAAGCTGCTGGATAGCACAGGGAGCTCAGCTTGGTGCTCTGTGCTGACCAGAGGGGTGAAATGGAGATCACGGGAGGGAGGTTCAAGAGGGAGCAGATGCATGTATACTTGTGGCTGCCTGATGATGTCATACAGCAGAAACTAACACAACACTGTAAAGCAATTATATTCCAATACAAAATATATATGCGTCTAGAAAGGAAAGAAAGCGAAACAGACGCGTCACCCAGTGGTGGGGAATCCATCTGACAGTGCAGGGGACATGGGCTTGATCCCTGGTCCAGGAATCCTCCACATGCTATGGGGCAACTAATCCTGTGCGCCACAACTGCTGAGCCTCTGTGGGGCAAGTTGCTCTTTTAGAGGGGCAAGAGGCAAATGAAAGATGCTCACCAGTGCTAAACAATAAGAAATGCAAAACAAAGCTACGATGATGCATCACCTCATGCCAGTCAGAATAACAATTAGCAAAGAGCCCACTAATAATATCATAAACGCTGAAGCGGCTTGGAGATCAGGGCACCTCCTACACGGCTGGAGGGAATGTTATCTGGGGCAGTCATGAGGGGGAGGACAGAGTGGAAGTTCCTTAAAAAATGTAACCTCCTGACCTTTAAGGAAATAAATTCCATGAAAAATAGACAAAGCAGATTAATTGACAAATTAACAAGCTTTGCAGTTTTTAGTAAACCATCTGCAATTCTAAAATGACCAGTTTTGAACTAGCATTTCTAAATTCTCTAAGAATAATGTGTTTGAAAACACATACACTCACATATTCCTTCTTGGTTTTCTCACTGCTAATGTGTATACCTTCAGATATTTATATATTGTATTCAATGTGTGTTATATAAATTATATGATGTATATATCTTCAGATATTTATATCTTGCATTCAAAGTATGCCAAGGCCATGAGAAAACAGTTTCTTTAAGCCTAGACAAGAAACTTGTGCTAAGAATTATACAGATTTTATAAATCTTGGTTCAGAACTTTACCATCTTGGCTTTTAATTATTCTTTTTGTGAGTTTGTTAAATTTACATTTGCTTAAATGAGCTCCTGGGCAGTTTTAGCTAACAGAACAAAGGACAATTGAAGCAGGTGAGTTTATGACTCTAGGTCTTGAGAGAATTGACAGGAAGCCTTGAGGGCCCCTGAGGAAGGTCAAGGCTAGAACCAGGCAGAGAAAGCTCCAGTACTTGGGGTTCAGGCCTTTCTAAGGGGCCCTGGGTGAAGTGCTGTGGGCTCCCCAGGCTGAGTGTGGATGGGTCCATTCAAACCAGAGGAGTAGGATTTTGGTGAGCTCTGAGGGTGTCACTGAAGGGGGGGCCTGTGAGGTAGACCCTGGGGTTTGGCAAGACTGCTGGTCTCAAGGAAGGGGGTCATCTAGAGGAGATGCTCACAGGACTGGCTGGTGTGAGTCCAAGGACCTGCAGGCTGCCTGCTCCCCAGACAGACGCTGAGGCAGCAACAGCACGGAGCAGTCAGGGGAGCTCTCAGCAGTACTCCTTATGGTCCTTCTTATTCGAACCATCACAATGTCTGAGTAGTTTCAAAATGGGAGGAGATACAACATAGAAATTGCGGGGAGCTGCCTCAAAGAGGGTCTGGAAAAACAGACATAGCCCTGGGAAAGCTCAAAGAATTGCTTTCCCTGTCCCGCCACCCCTGATTGATAAGTAACCTGTGGCATTTCAAGCCTGAGCTCCTCGAGGGAAAACAGATTGTTCTTAGAATTAATCATATATACCTGAAAGGAAAACATATATTCTTAGAAAAGCTGAATCAGGATCCCACTATGATGCCAGCCTGATGTTTGTCTCTGGGTCTGGTGGTCTGTAACAATATCTGTAATCTGTATAGTCCTGTTTGATGTTTAACCTATAGCTCCTTGTGATTATGAATTTTTTCTTTAAAGATTTCCTTGAAGACTAGTATATATACTAGCCTGAAGTTCCAATAAAGCGCTGACATCCTTTGAGGTGTTCAGTCCTCTCAACCCCATGCTTTCTGTCTGTCTTTATTTCTAAGCCCTTTGCGCCGTTGCTTCCAGGACCTGTTTGACTTTGCCGGCAGGCTCCGGCAAGAAATTTTAGGAAACATATGAATTTATGAGAGTTTAACACCAGTAAGGAACTAATTTCTACAGATGTCATCCCCCTGTGCTACAAATAGTTTATTATAATGTTATCTTTCCTGCAACCTTAAATAGGTGGGAGAGGTTAATGCTGGCAGTACGTTCACCCTTCCTTCATTCCACATCAACTGTAACACTAAAAAACCATTCACTTTCATTAATGAACATACATTAATTTTACACAGATGGAATAAAACTTTTTACAACTGTTTGATCCTTGATTAAAATACAGATTACAAGCTTCTAAAAACTTTTCTGTTTCTCTGATGAAATGATCTGTGAATGTGATTTATGTGGTTTACAAAATGGAGGCTAATTTAGTAAACATGAATGGACAGTAATTATAGTAATATGACTTTTCCAGAGAGAGTTTTCTATACTTACATCAGGTAGAAGAGAAGGTGTCCTTACTTCAAGCCTGACAGGTTAATATGCATGATTTCTCTACGTTGATGTTATAAAAAGACCTTCGATTTTAATGAACAATCCTTGTTTTATGCTGAAAAACCAATTGACATAATTATTGAAAACTTAGAGCAAACTTCTGTCTTACTTTGAATTTTTCCCTGAACACTTACATCATGGTGACACCACAGATGTTTGACATCAGTGACAACTACCTCCATTTAGAGGTTTAGTGTGCATATAACATTACTGTGTTCTTAATCTTATAAATTGGAGAATAAATATAAATGATTCCCACCTAGTATAAAAGGGCTTCTCTTACAATTGAGGTAACAACCATCAAAAACACAAGTTCATATACACAGTAGAAACAAATCACAGCAGAGTTGAATGACATTCGTTTTGGTTCCTTAATGATCTCAAATAATGTTAAGTAAACAAGGATACATGATAATAATTATACCTCTGCAAATATCCACCCCTTCATCTTGTGATCCATACTAACATACCAATTTAGTACATGTTTTAAATATGGAATGCTTGCTACAGTGTTTCTGTTTAGAGTAGTCAACAAAAATGGTACTAATGAATTGCTTTCTAGTATGAATTCTCTGGCATTGATATATTTTTGATGTTTGATGAAACACTTGCCTGCATTTTTGTATTTCATTCATGTATCTTTCCAAAGTAAACACTCGTTGCTTCAAAACTGTATATTTAGGACCAACCTTTTTTTTTTTAATCACTGATTCATTTCTAGGGTTTCTCTGCCGTATGTATTCTCTGACGGTGAGTGAGGTGATGGCTGTGATGAAATCCTTTGCCACATCCTTTACATGTCTAACATTTCTCTGCAGTATGAATTCTCTGATGCTGAGAAAGGCCTGAATTCTGGGCAAAGGCTTTGCCACAGTCTGTAAATTTATAAAGTCTCTCCCCAGTATGGATTCACTGATGTCGAGTAAGATGTGAACAATGGATAAAGGCTTTGCCACATTCTTTACATTTGTGTGGTTTCTCCCAGTACGAGTTCGCTGATGTACAGTAAGACTCAGATGCCAGTTAAAGGCTTTGCCACATTCTGTACGTTTATAAGGTCTCTCCCCAGTGTGCATTCCTTGATGTTGAGTAAGAAGTGAATAACGGGTAAAGGATTTGCCACATTCTGTACATTTATAAGGTCTCTCCCCAGTATGAATTTGCTGATGTTGAGTAACACGTGCACAACAGATAAAGGCTTTGCCACATTCTGTACACGTGTATGCTTTTGCCCCAGCATGGACTCGCTGATCTTCAGTTAAATATGAACTCTGAGTAAAGGCTTTGCCACATGCTGTGCATTTGAAGTATTTCCTTCCTTATGAATTTTGCTATNGTTTGTTGGCAGCTCCATGTAGAGAGCTCTATTTTCTCACATCTTTAAAGTATAATGACTAAGGAAAAATTAAAGATAGAAACATGTCCATCTTTCTAATGTTATATATTCTAAAAAATATTGTGTGCATGCAACAGTATCCACTTTGTAGAAGATTTAGTTTCACAGCAGAATTGAGAATAAGGTATAGACGTTTCCCATATATCTCTTGTTCCCACACGTGGACAATCTCCCTACTTACTTTCCCCCCCAGAGTGAGCATTTGTTACCACTGATGAATCTACACGGACAGTAACTAGATAAACTCTTAAGTTTACCCTTGTTTCTTTTTTAGGTATGTGCACTCCATACCTCTGGATAAAAGAGCTGGACACGACTGAGTGACTGAACTGAACTGATGGAGTCCTGAAAGTTCTCTAGATTTAGGATATTCATAGTCCGTCCTTTGAAACCCATGGAAACCACAGACCTTTTTAATCTCTTCCATATTTCCTACTAGTTTCCCAGGTGACTGAGTGGGAAGAAATCTACCTGCCAATGCAGGACATCCAGGTGATGCAGGTTCGATCCTTGGGTCAGAAAGATCCCCTGGAGGAAGAAATGGAGACCCACTCCAGTATCTTTTCCTAGGAAATCTATGGACAGAGGAGCCTGGCAGGCTACAGCCCCTGGGCTCACAAAGACTCAGACACCACTGAGCACATATGAACACTTACCTACACCAAAGTGTCATATTGTAAAATTCCTACTTTCTATAGCATTTTTGAATGGGCTTCTTTCATTTCGTAAAATGCATGGAATGATTGTCCATTGAAAGCTTAACATCCAAAAGCTTAAGAATTACCTCTGCACTCATATTCCTGCTCAGTAAATAAGTTCATCAACACCATATTTTTAGATCCCATATATATCTGTTAAGACAATATTTGCACAAATATAGAGAAGAAATGTGTGGCCACGGCAAGAGAAGAAGAGGGGGACAAACTGAAGAGCCCCACTGACACACATACACCACCGTGGCTGAAATGCTGGAGAAGGCCCTTGGAGATCCAGCCAGTCCATCCTAAGGGAGATCAGTCCTGGGTGTTCATTGGAAGGACTGTTGCTGAAGCTGAAACTTCAGTACTTGGGCCACCTCATGAGAAAAGCTGACTCATTTGAAAAGCCCCTGATGCTGGAAATGATTGAAGTGGGGAGAAGGGGACGACAGAGGATGAGATGGGTGGATGGCATCACTGACTCAATGGACATGAGTTTGAGTAAACTCTGTGAGTTGGTCATGGACAGAGAGGCCTGGCCCTCTGCAGTCCATGGGGTTGCAAAGACTTGGACATGACTGAGCAAGTGAACTGAACTGATGGTTAAAACAGGTAGCTAGTGGGAAGCTGCTGGATAGCACAGGGAGCTCAGCTTGGTGCTCTGTGCTGACCAGAGGGGTGAAATGGAGATCACGGGAGGGAGGTTCAAGAGGGAGCAGATGCATGTATACTTGTGGCTGCCTGATGATGTCATACAGCAGAAACTAACACAACACTGTAAAGCAATTATATTCCAATACAAAATATATATGCGTCTAGAAAGGAAAGAAAGCGAAACAGACGCGTCACCCAGTGGTGGGGAATCCATCTGACAGTGCAGGGGACATGGGCTTGATCCCTGGTCCAGGAATCCTCCACATGCTATGGGGCAACTAATCCTGTGCGCCACAACTGCTGAGCCTCTGTGGGGCAAGTTGCTCTTTTAGAGGGGCAAGAGGCAAATGAAAGATGCTCACCAGTGCTAAACAATAAGAAATGCAAAACAAAGCTACGATGATGCATCACCTCATGCCAGTCAGAATAACAATTAGCAAAGAGCCCACTAATAATATCATAAACGCTGAAGCGGCTTGGAGATCAGGGCACCTCCTACACGGCTGGAGGGAATGTTATCTGGGGCAGTCATGAGGGGGAGGACAGAGTGGAAGTTCCTTAAAAAATGTAACCTCCTGACCTTTAAGGAAATAAATTCCATGAAAAATAGACAAAGCAGATTAATTGACAAATTAACAAGCTTTGCAGTTTTTAGTAAACCATCTGCAATTCTAAAATGACCAGTTTTGAACTAGCATTTCTAAATTCTCTAAGAATAATGTGTTTGAAAACACATACACTCACATATTCCTTCTTGGTTTTCTCACTGCTAATGTGTATACCTTCAGATATTTATATATTGTATTCAATGTGTGTTATATAAATTATATGATGTATATATCTTCAGATATTTATATCTTGCATTCAAAGTATGCCAAGGCCATGAGAAAACAGTTTCTTTAAGCCTAGACAAGAAACTTGTGCTAAGAATTATACAGATTTTATAAATCTTGGTTCAGAACTTTACCATCTTGGCTTTTAATTATTCTTTTTGTGAGTTTGTTAAATTTACATTTGCTTAAATGAGCTCCTGGGCAGTTTTAGCTAACAGAACAAAGGACAATTGAAGCAGGTGAGTTTATGACTCTAGGTCTTGAGAGAATTGACAGGAAGCCTTGAGGGCCCCTGAGGAAGGTCAAGGCTAGAACCAGGCAGAGAAAGCTCCAGTACTTGGGGTTCAGGCCTTTCTAAGGGGCCCTGGGTGAAGTGCTGTGGGCTCCCCAGGCTGAGTGTGGATGGGTCCATTCAAACCAGAGGAGTAGGATTTTGGTGAGCTCTGAGGGTGTCACTGAAGGGGGGGCCTGTGAGGTAGACCCTGGGGTTTGGCAAGACTGCTGGTCTCAAGGAAGGGGGTCATCTAGAGGAGATGCTCACAGGACTGGCTGGTGTGAGTCCAAGGACCTGCAGGCTGCCTGCTCCCCAGACAGACGCTGAGGCAGCAACAGCACGGAGCAGTCAGGGGAGCTCTCAGCAGTACTCCTTATGGTCCTTCTTATTCGAACCATCACAATGTCTGAGTAGTTTCAAAATGGGAGGAGATACAACATAGAAATTGCGGGGAGCTGCCTCAAAGAGGGTCTGGAAAAACAGACATAGCCCTGGGAAAGCTCAAAGAATTGCTTTCCCTGTCCCGCCACCCCTGATTGATAAGTAACCTGTGGCATTTCAAGCCTGAGCTCCTCGAGGGAAAACAGATTGTTCTTAGAATTAATCATATATACCTGAAAGGAAAACATATATTCTTAGAAAAGCTGAATCAGGATCCCACTATGATGCCAGCCTGATGTTTGTCTCTGGGTCTGGTGGTCTGTAACAATATCTGTAATCTGTATAGTCCTGTTTGATGTTTAACCTATAGCTCCTTGTGATTATGAATTTTTTCTTTAAAGATTTCCTTGAAGACTAGTATATATACTAGCCTGAAGTTCCAATAAAGCGCTGACATCCTTTGAGGTGTTCAGTCCTCTCAACCCCATGCTTTCTGTCTGTCTTTATTTCTAAGCCCTTTGCGCCGTTGCTTCCAGGACCTGTTTGACTTTGCCGGCAGGCTCCGGCAAGAAATTTTAGGAAACATATGAATTTATGAGAGTTTAACACCAGTAAGGAACTAATTTCTACAGATGTCATCCCCCTGTGCTACAAATAGTTTATTATAATGTTATCTTTCCTGCAACCTTAAATAGGTGGGAGAGGTTAATGCTGGCAGTACGTTCACCCTTCCTTCATTCCACATCAACTGTAACACTAAAAAACCATTCACTTTCATTAATGAACATACATTAATTTTACACAGATGGAATAAAACTTTTTACAACTGTTTGATCCTTGATTAAAATACAGATTACAAGCTTCTAAAAACTTTTCTGTTTCTCTGATGAAATGATCTGTGAATGTGATTTATGTGGTTTACAAAATGGAGGCTAATTTAGTAAACATGAATGGACAGTAATTATAGTAATATGACTTTTCCAGAGAGAGTTTTCTATACTTACATCAGGTAGAAGAGAAGGTGTCCTTACTTCAAGCCTGACAGGTTAATATGCATGATTTCTCTACGTTGATGTTATAAAAAGACCTTCGATTTTAATGAACAATCCTTGTTTTATGCTGAAAAACCAATTGACATAATTATTGAAAACTTAGAGCAAACTTCTGTCTTACTTTGAATTTTTCCCTGAACACTTACATCATGGTGACACCACAGATGTTTGACATCAGTGACAACTACCTCCATTTAGAGGTTTAGTGTGCATATAACATTACTGTGTTCTTAATCTTATAAATTGGAGAATAAATATAAATGATTCCCACCTAGTATAAAAGGGCTTCTCTTACAATTGAGGTAACAACCATCAAAAACACAAGTTCATATACACAGTAGAAACAAATCACAGCAGAGTTGAATGACATTCGTTTTGGTTCCTTAATGATCTCAAATAATGTTAAGTAAACAAGGATACATGATAATAATTATACCTCTGCAAATATCCACCCCTTCATCTTGTGATCCATACTAACATACCAATTTAGTACATGTTTTAAATATGGAATGCTTGCTACAGTGTTTCTGTTTAGAGTAGTCAACAAAAATGGTACTAATGAATTGCTTTCTAGTATGAATTCTCTGGCATTGATATATTTTTGATGTTTGATGAAACACTTGCCTGCATTTTTGTATTTCATTCATGTATCTTTCCAAAGTAAACACTCGTTGCTTCAAAACTGTATATTTAGGACCAACCTTTTTTTTTTTAATCACTGATTCATTTCTAGGGTTTCTCTGCCGTATGTATTCTCTGACGGTGAGTGAGGTGATGGCTGTGATGAAATCCTTTGCCACATCCTTTACATGTCTAACATTTCTCTGCAGTATGAATTCTCTGATGCTGAGAAAGGCCTGAATTCTGGGCAAAGGCTTTGCCACAGTCTGTAAATTTATAAAGTCTCTCCCCAGTATGGATTCACTGATGTCGAGTAAGATGTGAACAATGGATAAAGGCTTTGCCACATTCTTTACATTTGTGTGGTTTCTCCCAGTACGAGTTCGCTGATGTACAGTAAGACTCAGATGCCAGTTAAAGGCTTTGCCACATTCTGTACGTTTATAAGGTCTCTCCCCAGTGTGCATTCCTTGATGTTGAGTAAGAAGTGAATAACGGGTAAAGGATTTGCCACATTCTGTACATTTATAAGGTCTCTCCCCAGTATGAATTTGCTGATGTTGAGTAACACGTGCACAACAGATAAAGGCTTTGCCACATTCTGTACACGTGTATGCTTTTGCCCCAGCATGGACTCGCTGATCTTCAGTTAAATATGAACTCTGAGTAAAGGCTTTGCCACATGCTGTGCATTTGAAGTATTTCCTTCCTTATGAATTTTGCTATGTCTACTTAGATTTGGTGAGTTACTAAAGACTTTTCCACATGATTACACTTGTAATGTTTCTGCTTAGTCTGAATATTCTGCTATTGAATAACTTTTGAAGACTGGTTAAAAACTTTACCATAATCATAACCATTATAAGTCTTCTCTCCAATATCAATACTGTTACACGTATTAATAGTAAGATTTGAGCTTTGACAAAATATATTCTTATATCTATTATGTTTAGAATTGTTGCCTGAAAATTGATGTCCCTGTTGTTTCATGAGATATGAGTCTTGGTCGACATTATGCCCAGTTTCATTGCATGAAGAGCTTCTCATTCCATCATGTATACTCTTGTAATTATTGGGGGTAGAGCTCCTGCTTAGGGCATTACTCATTTTGTTACGCTTGTAAAGTTGTTCCACACTAATTATCCCTCCATATGTATTGAACAATGATGGTTGAATAAGGTCTCTCCCATTATTATCAACATTACAGATTTTGGAATAAGGAGAAAATAGTTGTTGGTTGAAGAACAATAAACCCTTGTTAAAGGATCCCTCAAATTGATTATATTGGGAATTTCCCCCCTCATTTTTAAGTTTCAGGTTTCCAGACATGTTTAAATGTATATTTAATAGATACCTATGCTCGGAGTTGTTTGAATGAGTATTTGCAGTAGAGGCTAGATGACTTTCCAGATTTTCCACATTTCCCTTCAGAGAATGTATATGTTTCAAGAGATGATGTGGGTCTTTGCTGACAAATATACACTTATCTGCAGATGTTGATGACTGAAATTGGTCTTCTGAAATTGGTTTTTCCCTGTTTGTTTCACATCCTTGATTTCTTTTGGCAGTAATGTTTACATTATGGGAAACCATACCAATTTGGTTTTGTCCATCATAATTGTGCTCTCTGCTCTTTATGCGCCCTCATATATTCCCAGTCTTTGGTTAAATGTAAATTTCCAATGTGAAATCTTTCACATATTCCTAGCTTTGCTGTTGGGAATAAATCTTCTAAGCTGGTTTTTGGGTCCTCAAACCCTGGGTGTCGTGAGAAGACACAGCTGAAAGATACTAAATAATAAGTTATTTGACTTACTATTCTCAGGGAATATGTTTTATTTACAATTTACATAAAATTGGCATACACTGGCTAGATTCAGCCTCAAACCGAGATAGAAGGAGTCAAGACGGCAGAGGATTTGGAAGACGTGGAGTTCAACTCTCTCCACAAAAGCATCAAGAATACATCTTGAAGTGGAAAAATTCTTGCAGAGTCCTGCAGAACGCAGGCAGAGGAACTTGGAAACCTGAAAGGACAAGAAAGATTCCTGCTGAGCCAGGTAGGACAAAAGAATGAGGGAGGAAAAAGAAGAGGAAAAGAAGTGGGATGGGACCCGCAAAACCCTGGGGGGATCTGAAGAGAGGAGAGGTCTCCACATCCAGAGAAGCCCCCCAGTGGGGGGAGCCCAGTTGGAACAGAAGGAGAGACTCATTCTCTGTGGGAAGAGAACACAGCAACCAGTGTGCAGGACAGAGTGAGACCTGTACACAGGGTGCTGACCCCAGCCTTGCCCACCCAGCCTGAGAGGGTGTCCACGCTGCAGACAAGGGCCGGGCGCTGGAATGTGGGGTTTGGAGAGCAGACCCAGGCAGAGGACTGCGGTTGGCTGTGAGGAGACATCCTGAGGGGACAGGAGGGAGGGAGGAGCTCTGCAAATGGGATGCTTGTGGAGGAAGCTTGAACCACCAGAGAAGCAGAGCAGCGTTGTTGAGTGACGCCTGAAGGGAAGAACCCCATTGCAGCCGCCCTGCCCCTGTGCCTGTCCCTGCTTCTCCAGATACTAGGAATCCAGGGTAAAGTGCCATCGTGCCCACAGTTCAGGTGGGGCCAGGATCAATGCCAACACAGGGTCACACAAGAGCTCACACCACACATGAAAGATGACCCACAGAGCATGCTCCGAGGTGCACATCCCCAGAGGATCAATCCTCAGTGGCTTCTCTCCCAGTGGGTGTGCTCCAGTCCCACTAGATCAGAAGCACCACAGATCAGAAGCACAGCTAAGAAACAGACCTGGGGACCCTACTCCACTAAGCAGGGAGCAGACCCCACCCCTGACAGGGCAGTGACAGCCACAAGGAAAAACAAAGATCCCCTCAATATTCAGGCAGGCTCTGCTCACAATAACAATCCACTCTCTATCAAGGGGATAAGGGCATAAGTCTCTGCCCCACCAGGGGGCAGACACCAGAGCAAGGGGAACTAGGACCTGCAGCCTGTAGAACAGAGACCACAAACACAGAACACTGGATGAAATGAGATGACAAAGGAGTACAGTGTAGAGGAGAAGTCAAGAGAGAAACCTACAGGAAAACTAAATGAAGAGCAGTTGGGCAATGTAATGATTAATTTTACCTTTAAGTAATCAAATTTACAAACAAACATTTTCACAAATACTGCTGCCGCTGCTGTGGATAAGTTGCTTCAGTCGTGTCCGACTCTGTGTGACCCCAGAGACGACAGCCCACCAGGCTCCCCCGTCCCCGGGATTCTCCAGGCAAGAACACTGGAGTGGGTTGCCATTTCCTTCTCCACAGATACTAATGCCTACTAATTATTTAACCCACTTCTTACCACTCATGTTGTTATCTGAGCATGTTCTAATAGAATCTAAAATCGTAAATGATATTGACCTAGAACTAAACAGATATAGATGGCATAAAGGATCAAGTCCTGGGATGTTTCATAACAAACAAGATAGATTTAATAAAGTAAGAGTTCTTAAGAAATAAAATAAGAAGTGAGACTTGAAAAATATGGTGAGAGCATAGGGAACTCTACTCAAAGCTCTGTGGTCACCTAAACGGGAAGGAAATCTAATCAAGAAGGGAAATATGTATATGTATCACTTATTCTTTATGTACAGCAAAACTAACATAACATTGTAAAATAGCATTATTGGAACAGAAAATTTTCTTTTTTACGATTTCTTTATATAATCTATGAGCTTAATAGTGAAGAACAATCAGAAAAAAGCAGTGTGGGAAATGTCCTAAATTCCCATGTCAATAATTTTAAAACTCTATGAGCTAAATAAATGTTAAAGTATTTTAACATTAAGGCATTGGGGTAAATATACTTAACACATTTAATGTAGTGTCTGCCTGGAATGTGGGAGATCTGGGTTCGAGCCCTGGGTTGGGAAGATCCCCTGGAGAAGGAAATGGCAACCCACTCCAGTACTCTTGCCTGCAAAATCCCATGGAGGGAGGAGTCTGCTACGCTACAGTCCATGGGGTCACAAAGAGTCAGCCACGACTGAGCGACTTCACTTTCACAGTAAAAAAAAAAGGAAACTTTAAAGTAAAATTCAGATTTGCATTTTTTCATTTTAGAAAAATGTCTTATGCAGTGAAGAAAGATTTTGAGTATGAAGTTTATAAGGTCATATGTGTAGTTTCTAGTGGGTTGGAAATTATAGGGTAGAAAACAAAAAAAACTTTGTCCTCAGTATTCCTAGAAGTGTGGCAATTTCTTCACAACTCCACCCACACTCTTATGACTGGGGATAGAATCAGAACTTTTTAAAGGGCTTAATATAGTTACTCAGAAATATGAGCAGATTTTCTAAAACCTCCCCAAATGGAAGACCTATCAGGTCATGCAGGTCATCGCAGGTAGAACAAGTATTTTGTTTTTTGTTTTGTTTTTGTTTTTTGTTTTTTTTTTCCTTTTAATACTTTATTCTATTTTACAGTACTGTATTGGTTTTGCCATACATTGACATGAATCATCCACAGGTGTACACGATCTCCCCATGCCAAAGCCCCCTCCCAGCTCCCTCCCCAGAACAAGTATTTTGGTTCTCACTGTGAATGTGAAAATTAACCACTGGAGAAAAATACATAAATAATGAAAAGAATCAGGAATGGGTCAGGAGATGACCCTCTATGACAGTGACAGAAATAAACCCAGGCTAATCCAAAATCATTTCCATTGAAGCAGATCGTCCCAAACCACAGGACAAAGTAGGACTTCCTCCACGATGCTTGTCCCTCTCACCTGAGTTATCTGCTCAATCCATAGACACATACCTGGGTGTAAGGCTGGCATCTCCATTCTCCATATATCCAGGGAGCCTTCATTTGCTACAGAAAAGTGACCAGGTCTGGCTTAGAGACCACAAGACCTGTTCATCAGAAAAAGGGATATGTGTTTTCACAGATATTC
>SJYW01049087.1:673280-703203 GCA_006410735.1 Raphicerus campestris | reverse complement strand
AAAACATGCCATCAGTTATTTACAATATTCTAAATCTAAAAAAGAGAAATGATAGTATTTCTCCTTTCTGAGTTTTTTTTCACTTCCAGCACATTTTAAAACTTCACTGAAATGAGTTTTTCTTTCTGGCCCTAGAATTTTGTATCCTGCTTATACAAAAGAAATAAAACTGGGTCCACTCTAGCTGTGTGTAATAATATTCCTCAGGTAGAAAACAATTTAAAGGAACAGACCAAAAGCATGCCTCGGGAACGTGCAATAAATGCATTTTCATCTGGTATCTCTCAAAACTTGAAAATTGCACATTTACAAAGAAAAGCCTGCTCAGTTCTCTCTCTTCTAATTTATCCTTTTAGAGTATGGGGATTCCTTTTGTGTTTGTGCAAATCTCTTTTGCTTGCTCAGTTTTTTGCCTTGACATCATTCATTTTGTGTAAGGTAGTTAAGATCAGAGAAGTGCTAAAACATTTCAGTTTGGGGAACCAATTTTTAGAACTCTGGCCTAGGAAAGTTTTCTCCCCTTCCCGACCCTGCCACCCTGTCTGTGTACATGATTTTAAGTAATGGCATGATGTAGTACCATTATTTCAGTTCTGTCTTTACATCCCTCTGGTATCGTATAAAGGTTTCATGATGTGCCTTTTAAAGTGTGTGCATTGTTGAAACACAAGCAGATTTGCTATAGAAGTGGGCACCATAATTTAGTTGCAGTTTCTGAATGCTGGAGAAGAAAAAAATAAACAGGCCAAGAAAACAAGTGGAAAAGTGGTATTTAAATTTAAGATGACTTGTACCACATTAATTTTTTAAATTCCATTTCTTTACTGTAAAACAAATTGAACGTGACTACTTCATAGGAGGGACTATTTAGGGATTGAATGTTCATGTAGAGTGCTTGTCATAGGATTGAGGGTAAGAAGAGGGTGGTGAGTTTAACAGATCTTGGCTGAATATGAATCCCTGTCTGGAATCAACTCTAAGGCTTTCTAACATGGACCATTGTGTGACCAAAGGTCTGAATCTGTGCCTTGAGAGGAGAAGTCTTTGTTTTTATTGTTGTCTTTTTCTGAAATAAATCAAGTAGTTGCATAATAAATCATATGAGAATAAGGCCATTCCAAAACACTCAAGCATGTACCTACTGCAGGCCAATCAAAACAAGCCATGGAGGACAACAGAAACAATGAAAAGTTAGACCTCAAATAATTGGATAATTAAGGATTATCATCTGCTGCTGCTAAGTCACTGCAGTCGTTTCTGACTCTAGACCTGCCAGGCTCCTCTGTCCATGAGATTCTCCAGGCAAGAATACTGGAGTGGGTTGCTGTGCCCTCCTCCAGGGGTCTTCCTGACCTAGGAATTGAACCCACATCTCCTGAGTCTCCTGCATTGGCAGACGGGTTCTTTATCACTAGTGGCACCTGGGAAGCCCCTTACTCCTCTGACGTATTAGTAACTTAGTAATTCTTAACTTTTTCCCCCTCTTCCTATCTAAAGTCATTCAATGTTTATTCCCACAAAAGATTTATGCATTTATAAATAAGAACGTGGGAAAAGCCCGGAACTCAAAAGTAGCACAGATTTGTAAACAGGAGGCAGGAGAATGAAAACCTTAATGTAGTAATTCAGGAGTGGATATAATCACATGAAAATGTGACCTTGAGGGCTCATTCCCCAAGAACATAAAATCTTAATAGTGTATAGCTTGTTTAGTTCCATTTTTAAAACTTGTGGCTCTTATCATATTTATGAAGGATTCAAAAAGAGACGAGCAAGAAATGCGCAGATGTGGGCTAGTAGGTGGGTTGGAAGCTAAAATCTGAAGTTAGGTGGATAACATCTGAGCTCTGCACATAGCAGTGAAGAAATGTTACTGGTTTGGGTTCCCTTTACTTCTCCTTGAGGTGGTTAAGTATTCTTTTGACCAGAACACTGTGGGGTAAAATTTCCTGGCAAAGAAGAACAAATACCTTGGAGTTCTGTGCCATACAAGAGAACAGTGTCTTCAAAGCACGTTGTGATAACTTGTATTTTTTTTGAAAAGAGCAGAGTGAGTCTGAAGTTGCATCCCGGATGAACTGGCCCCCTTAGCACTGGGTATGCCGGCAGTGGATACTCCTGAATAAGTCTTCAGAGCAGCCCCGCCCTGACCGGACAAATGAGAAGCTGGGGAATGAGGGAGATTTGTTACCCACACAGGGCAGGGGTGAGCTGCCCACAGCCGGCTCTGCTGACCAGTGAGGGTGCCGCTGCCGCTGGGACTAGGAAGAGCAGGTCCTCCGGCGGTCAGCGTGATTCCCAAACCGCTGCCCAGGGGTGGGTGTCTATGGAGGAGACAGCGATTTGTTTGACCAAGCACATTGTTGAGCACTTGCTTTCTGTGTTGGTGATTCATCTGAAACCATGAGATAAATGACTCCTAGGCAAAGGTTATAGGAGAAGCTAATTTGAGCAGACCAGGAAAATGGATTTTAAAGGTAGAGACACTGGAGAAAAGTCTGTAGCCCCTCTTTACGCATTATTTTCTTCCCTAGCAAGTAGGACAAAAATTACCTTCCTAAGATACCTCTATGTTTTGAAAAGTGGTTGTTTTGTGTTTTTTTCCCCCCAAAATTCAGACTGTTAGGAGGTTAGAACCAAATTGTCTTCTCCCAAACAATATGAGGGTAAAGATCTGGCCAGTCTGTTTAATTTTTATGTCATCATCTGTGTTTGAGTTGAGAGAATACTTTTACCCACATTAAGCAAACATTCATCAAAAGGAAAAGCTCTCGGTGTATAAGAACTTTGTACAACGAGTTACCCAGTTAACATTTTTAACGAGAGAATTTATTTCCTTCCTTTTTACACAGGGAGCCGATTCTGTGTTAGAAAGCAAAGATGGGACTGAGTGAATGTGTGAATCAGGCCCGTCGAGGACGCGAGGAACTTTACAGAAACATGCTAGTGGAACTGCGGAACACAATGCGTTCTGCGTTGCGAAACGAATTTAGTTTGATCCTTAGATTAAAAAAAAAAAGTTTGTTATTGGAGGGGAAACGTAGGTCCAAATAGCAGAGTGACTTAATTTAGGCCTTTTGTTCTAGATTTCTGATAGCTTCTTTTACTTTGCAGTAATGCCTGCCAAATATGGTGATTCTTAGGTACTTGAAACTCACACTTGGCCTACTTAACTAATCTGGAGACCAGATGACAGCAGCAATTAAAACTAGCCCTTCCCCCACATGGATGCAGAGGTCTTAGAGCCAGCAGCCCCTCCCTCTAGTATCAAGACAGTTGACTTAGCTGATGGTGACCCTGAGGCTGCCACACACCCTCTGGGTGGAGACCTGGCTTCAGCCAGGAAGTAGGTTTCTCTGGTGTACGAGGAGGAGGGAGCCAGTCATGCACAGTTGTCAAAAACTTATACATTCTACACGAAGCCGACATCTTGCCGTAACAGGGGATGGCACGTATTACCTAAGCTGCAGTGTGGCGGGTCTGCCATTCTTTCTTTCCTGCTGTTGACCCTCTGAGCACCTGTAAACAGCCTGTGGAACTTGTCACTACCTGTATTCCCAGGACATCCTATTAACAGTTTGTTGTCCACTTCCTTGCAGCTAGAGGTACACTCGGGTCACACAATGGCTGGTTTATTGGGGAGACATATCGCAGAAATCTGCACCAAGCTTTCTAACTCCTGCTGTGTGGGTAATTCTGAAAACCTCAGATCTTACTTTCAAATCATCCACAGCTAAACCCAACTCTGCCGCTTTCACGAGTCTGAAGAATGCATCCCAGACAAAAGTTCAGCTGACCTTAATTCTCCCTCTGCGGCATTCCTTTAGTTCTGTGTGTTTGAAATTCAAGGCCTGTTCTGGTTTCAAGTACACTTTCTTTAAAAGTCTGAAACAGAAATGTATTATTGGACCGATAATGCCTCACGGAGGCCAATAATGGTGTTATGTATGAGCCACAGTGCCTTTTTTGTTAGAGGTTTGAGTGCCTCTGACCGTTCCTTGTCCCCCTCCCTCAGATTTCTTGAATCATAAGCGCTAATCCTATATTGCTCTTGTCCTGTGTAAAGGAAGCTAACATTGGCAAAACCAAGGGGAGTAGGGGTGCCTCAGTGGAAAATCTTTAAGTTTAACGAACGNCCCTCAGATTTCTTGAATCGTAAGCGCTAATCCTATATTGCTCTTGTCCTGTGTAAAGGAAGCTAACATTGGCAAAACCGAGAGGAGTAGGGGTGCCTTAGTGGAAAATCTTTAACGAACGGTAGTATAATTTTGTGGAGAGTCAAAGGATTATTGAATTGGAACATTATCAAGACACCTGAATGCCTCCCCAAAATAGTATACGTTGGAATAATGGCACGTTTAAAAAATATCTGGAGAGTAATGCTCACCCACCATTCCCCCACCCTAACCTAGCCGTTTTTGGTTATTGCTATTCAGTCTTTGTTGCTTCATACATTGTTGGAAGGGCTTCCCAGGTGGCTCAGCGGTAAAAGTATCTGCCTGCAATGCAGGAGATCTGGGTTCGATCCCTGGGTTGGGGAGATCTCATAGAGAAGGGAATGGCAACCCACTCCAGTATTCTTGCCTGGAGAATCCTGTGGACAGAGGAGCCTGGCAGGCTGCAGTCCCTGGGATCACAAGAGCCGGACATGACTTAGTGACTACACACCCAGTGCCATGCTGCTTTAAACACTTACAGCTTTGAATCTTGCTGTTTTACTTATGAAACTGTAATGACACACACACTGTTCTGAAGTGTTGCCGTCTCTGTTAGTTTAAGGGACCCATAATAGTACCATCATATTTGTTGTCATTGTTCAGTCGCTCAGTCGTGTCTGACTCTTTGCGACCCCATGGACTACCCGACCACCAGGCTACCCTGTCCTTCACCATCTCCCAGAGTTTGCTCAAACTCATGGCCATTGAGTCAGCGATGCCATCCAACCATCTCATCCTCTGTCTTTCATCTATGGCATCATATGCTGCTGCCGCCGCCACCACCACTGCTGCTGCTGCTAAGTAGCTTCAGTTGTGTCTGACTCTGTGCGACCCCATAGATGGCAGCCCACCAGGCTCCCCCGTCCCTGGGATTCTCCAGGCAAGAGCACTGGACTGGGTTGCCATTTCCTTCTCCAGTGCATGAAAGTGAAAAGTGAAAGTGAAGTCGCTCAGTCGTGTTCCACTCTTTGCGACCCCATGACTGCAGCCCACCAGGCTCCTCCGTCCATGGGATTTTCCAGGCAAAAGGACTGGAGTGGGTGCCATTGCCTTCTCCGATGGCATCATATAGATGTTCCTTAATTTACTAAAATCTCTGTGCTGTTGAGTCCCCAGAGGTTGCCTGCCTTTGGGCAGAGACCGTGTGTGCAGTGATCCACTTGAGTCGTTAGCCACTTTTCCCCATTGAGTGAGCTCCTTGTGGAGCTTTCCCAGAAGTGAGACCCTTGGGCAGAAGGAATGGGCACTGTCTTTGGGATCTTACACTGCCATGTTGCTTTGTCAAACTGTCATGTAGCCACAAAGATGCATTATGGTTTTTGGAAACAAGACTCCATCAGCTTCTTCCCAAGTTTCTCCCTAGAGAGAAGGCCTCTCGCACCCTCCCCTCTAGCTGACCCTTTAGGAGGAGGCTTTCCCAAGGAAAAATATGTACTGGTCATCGCTAATATCACTGCTCTTACGAAGGAAACGTGTGCTATCCAAAGGGCATAGGCAGTTCCAGCCTGACCTCACTGTTTTTGTAAGGATGGGGTAGGGGAGTGCCTTCAGCATGTTATTCATTTAATAATTGCAGATTAGATTTTTATCAAAGGAGAGGGGATTCTGCCTAGACGTGAGAACGGTTCATCACTCAGCTCTGGAGTTAGATGGTCTGGATTTGACTTCCACCTCCCTTTTTGCTGCAGTGTGACTCTGGGCAGGGTGCTCAGCCTTGCTCATCTGTACACCGTTGTCATCATCTAATCATCCCCATCCCAGTAGGTTATCATGGGAGTTTAATCAGGTCCTCCATCGAAAGTGCTCAGCACAATGTCTTGTATAGACTAAGTACTCAGTTTAAGTCTTAGCTGTTAGTATCATGTAACACACCTTTTATTTCCCAATTCTGCAAGGTCCATGAATTATTTCAACACTGTTGCTCTTATTAACTCTCTTTCTCATTGAATTCCAGTGAGCCCTAGGAGATGATATGAGGGTTAACGTAGGCTTTGGTTTAGCAATAGGTTCTGTGGTCTCCACTGGCTTAACAAGGCCTTAGTCAAACAGAATATGTGCAAGCGGCTGGCTGTACTTGTTTTGTGTCCTAATAGTGGCTCCCTTTGTTCTTGGTACCTGCAGGATGTGCTTAAGCGATGGTTGATAAGAGATGACGTTTCGGAAAGCTGACAAGCGTATTTCTTTGAGCTTTTCAGAATATCACATCAATCTCTCCACTCTTTGCCACTGTTCTCTCCTTCTGGAACTTTATTAGATTAGCATTGGACCTTCCCATTCTATCTTCCTTGTCTCTTAATATCCTATTAATACATTGTCTTTTAAAAAATTAATATCCTATTAATACATTTTTGTGTGCTACCTTCTTAGGATAATTTCATCAGACGTATCTTCCAGTCCACTAATTCTCTTACCAGTATATGTTTAATCGTTCCCTTGGTAAATTTTTTTTTTTTAATTTTTGGAGGATCTCTCATTTTTACTATAGGCTGTCAAAAGGCCACCTTTGCTTTCCTGTTTTGCGTTGGGGAGAGTCAGGGGATCTCCCTCCCAAATTCGGATGCCTTACTTGATCGTTCACTTCCAGAAATGTTTAGGGACATCTGTCAGTCACCTGGTGCTGGGTGCTCTGGGATGCCCTGAAGGAAACAAGACTCGACCCCGTTACAGATGGTACTGAAAGCCGCCTGTGGCTTTTTGTGGCCTTGAGAAAGGGTCAGCTCCTTGGCCCCAGTCACAATTTTCCTTGAAGTGTGTTAGTCACTCAGTCCTGTCTTACTCTTTGGGACCTCATCGACTGTAGCCCGCCAGGCTCCTCTGTCCATGGACTTCTCCAGGCAAGAATACCGGAGTGGGTTGCTATTCCCTTCTCCAGGAAATCTTCCCAACCCTGGGAATGAACCCAGGTCTCCTGAATTGCAAGTGGATTCTTCACCGTCTGAGCCACCAGAGAAGCCATCATNGGAGCCGATTCTGTGTTAGAAAGCAAAGATGGGACTGAGTGAATGTGTGAATCAGGCCCGTCGAGGACGCGAGGAACTTTACAGAAACATGCTAGTGGAACTGCGGAACACAATGCGTTCTGCGTTGCGAAACGAATTTAGTTTGATCCTTAGATTAAAAAAAAAAAAAAGTTTGTTATTGGAGGGGAAACGTAGGTCCAAATAGCAGAGTGACTTAATTTAGGCCTTTTGTTCTAGATTTCTGATAGCTTCTTTTACTTTGCAGTAATGCCTGCCAAATATGGTGATTCTTAGGTACTTGAAACTCACACTTGGCCTACTTAACTAATCTGGAGACCAGATGACAGCAGCAATTAAAACTAGCCCTTCCCCCACATGGATGCAGAGGTCTTAGAGCCAGCAGCCCCTCCCTCTAGTATCAAGACAGTTGACTTAGCTGATGGTGACCCTGAGGCTGCCACACACCCTCTGGGTGGAGACCTGGCTTCAGCCAGGAAGTAGGTTTCTCTGGTGTACGAGGAGGAGGGAGCCAGTCATGCACAGTTGTCAAAAACTTATACATTCTACACGAAGCCGACATCTTGCCGTAACAGGGGATGGCACGTATTACCTAAGCTGCAGTGTGGCGGGTCTGCCATTCTTTCTTTCCTGCTGTTGACCCTCTGAGCACCTGTAAACAGCCTGTGGAACTTGTCACTACCTGTATTCCCAGGACATCCTATTAAGAGTTTGTTGTCCACTTCCTTGCAGCTAGAGGTACACTCGGGTCACACAATGGCTGGTTTATTGGGGAGACATATCGCAGAAATCTGCACCACGCTTTCTAACTCCTGCTGTGTGGGTAATTCTGAAAACCTCAGATCTTACTTTCAAATCATCCACAGCTAAACCCAACTCTGCCGCTTTCACGAGTCTGAAGAATGCATCCCAGACAAAAGTTCAGCTGACCTTAATTCTCCCTCTGCGGCATTCCTTTAGTTCTGTGTGTTTGAAATTCAAGGCCTGTTCTGGTTTCAAGTACACTTTCTTTAAAAGTCTGAAACAGAAATGTATTATTGGACCGATAATGCCTCACGGAGGCCAATAATGGTGTTATGTATGAGCCACAGTGCCTTTTTTGTTAGAGGTTTGAGTGCCTCTGACCGTTCCTTGTCCCCCTCCCTCAGATTTCTTGAATCGTAAGCGCTAATCCTATATTGCTCTTGTCCTGTGTAAAGGAAGCTAACATTGGCAAAACCGAGAGGAGTAGGGGTGCCTTAGTGGAAAATCTTTAACGAACGGTAGTATAATTTTGTGGAGAGTCAAAGGATTATTGAATTGGAACATTATCAAGACACCTGAATGCCTCCCCAAAATAGTATACGTTGGAATAATGGCACGTTTAAAAAATATCTGGAGAGTAATGCTCACCCACCATTCCCCCACCCTAACCTAGCCATTTTTGGTTATTGCTATTCAGTCTTTGTTGCTTCATACATTGTTGGAAGGGCTTCCCAGGTGGCTCAGCGGTAAAAGTATCTGCCTGCAATGCAGGAGATCTGGGTTCGATCCCTGGGTTGGGAAGATCTCATAGAGAAGGGAATGGCAACCCACTCCAGTATTCTTGCCTGGAGAATCCTGTGGACAGAGGAGCCTGGCAGGCTGCAGTCCCTGGGATCACAAGAGCCGGACATGACTTAGTGACTACACACCCAGTGCCATGCTGCTTTAAACACTTACAGCTTTGAATCTTGCTGTTTTACTTATGAAACTGTAATGACACACACACTGTTCTGAAGTGTTGCCGTCTCTGTTAGTTTAAGGGACCCATAATAGTACCATCATATTTGTTGTCATTGTTCAGTCGCTCAGTCGTGTCTGACTCTTTGCGACCCCCATGGACTACCCGACCACCAGGCTACCCTGTCCTTCACCATCTCCCAGAGTTTGCTCAAACTCATGGCCATTGAGTCAGCGATGCCATCCAACCATCTCATCCTCTGTCTTTCATCTATGGCATCATATGCTGCTGCCGCCGCCACCACCACTGCTGCTGCTGCTAAGTAGCTTCAGTTGTGTCTGACTCTGTGCGACCCCATAGATGGCAGCCCACCAGGCTCCCCCGTCCCTGGGATTCTCCAGGCAAGAGCACTGGACTGGGTTGCCATTTCCTTCTCCAATGCATGAAAGTGAAAAGTGAAAGTGAAGTCGCTCAGTCGTGTTCCACTCTTTGCGACCCCATGACTGCAGCCCACCAGGCTCCTCCGTCCATGGGATTTTCCAGGCAAGAGGACTGGAGTGGGTGCCATTGCCTTCTCCGATGGCATCATATAGATGTTCCTTAATTTACTAAAATCTCTGTGCTGTTGAGTCCCCAGAGGTTGCCTGCCTTTGGGCAGAGACCGTGTGTGCAGTGATCCACTTGAGTCGTTAGCCACTTTTCCCCATTGAGTGAGCTCCTTGTGGAGCTTTCCCAGAAGTGAGACCCTTGGGCAGAAGGAATGGGCACTGTCTTTGGGATCTTACACTGCCATGTTGCTTTGTCAAACTGTCATGTAGCCACAAAGATGCATTATGGTTTTTGGAAACAAGACTCCATCAGCTTCTTCCCAAGTTTCTCCCTAGAGAGAAGGCCTCTCGCACCCTCCCCTCTAGCTGACCCTTTAGGAGGAGGCTTTCCCAAGGAAAAATATGTACTGGTCATCGCTAATATCACTGCTCTTACGAAGGAAACGTGTGCTATCCAAAGGGCATAGGCAGTTCCAGCCTGACCTCACTGTTTTTGTAAGGATGGGGTAGGGGAGTGCCTTCAGCATGTTATTCATTTAATAATTGCAGATTAGATTTTTATCAAAGGAGAGGGGATTCTGCCTAGACGTGAGAACGGTTCATCACTCAGCTCTGGAGTTAGATGGTCTGGGTTTGACTTCCACCTCCCTTTTTGCTGCAGTGTGACTCTGGGCAGGGTGCTCAGCCTTGCTCATCTGTACACCGTTGTCATCATCTAATCATCCCCATCCCAGTAGGTTATCATGGGAGTTTAATCAGGTCCTCCATCGAAAGTGCTCAGCACAATGTCTTGTATAGACTAAGTACTCAGTTTAAGTCTTAGCTGTTAGTATCATGTAACACACCTTTTATTTCCCAATTCTGCAAGGTCCATGAATTATTTCAACACTGTTGCTCTTATTAACTCTCTTTCTCATTGAATTCCAGTGAGCCCTAGGAGATGATATGAGGGTTAACGTAGGCTTTGGTTTAGCAATAGGTTCTGTGGTCTCCACTGGCTTAACAAGGCCTTAGTCAAACAGAATATGTGCAAGCGGCTGGCTGTACTTGTTTTGTGTCCTAATAGTGGCTCCCTTTGTTCTTGGTATCTGCAGGATGTGCTTAAGCGATGGTTGATAAGAGATGACGTTTCGGAAAGCTGACAAGCGTATTTCTTTGAGCTTTTCAGAATATCACATCAATCTCTCCACTCTTTGCCACTGTTCTCTCCTTCTGGAACTTTATTAGATTAGCATTGGACCTTCCCATTCTATCTTCCTTGTCTCTTAATATCCTATTAATACATTGTCTTTTAAAAAATTAATATCCTATTAATACATTTTTGTGTGCTACCTTCTTAGGATAATTTCATCAGACGTATCTTCCAGTCCACTAATTCTCTTACCAGTATATGTTTAATCGTTCCCTTGGTAAATTTTTTTTTTTTAATTTTTGGAGGATCTCTCATTTTTACTATAGGCTGTCAAAAGGCCACCTTTGCTTTCCTGTTTTGCGTTGGGGAGAGTCAGGGGATCTCCCTCCCAAATTCGGATGCCTTACTTGATCGTTCACTTCCAGAAATGTTTAGGGACATCTGTCAGTCACCTGGTGCTGGGTGCTCTGGGATGCCCTGAAGGAAACAAGACTCGACCCCGTTACAGATGGTACTGAAAGCCGCCTGTGGCTTTTTGTGGCCTTGAGAAAGGGTCAGCTCCTTGGCCCCAGTCACAATTTTCCTTGAAGTGTGTTAGTCACTCAGTCCTGTCTTACTCTTTGGGACCTCATCGACTGTAGCCCGCCAGGCTCCTCTGTCCATGGACTTCTCCAGGCAAGAATACCGGAGTGGGTTGCTATTCCCTTCTCCAGGAAATCTTCCCAACCCTGGGAATGAACCCAGGTCTCCTGAATTGCAAGTGGATTCTTCACCGTCTGAGCCACCAGAGAAGCCATCATATTCTTTGAAAGAGCCCTTTGTCTTCTAATACTCCCCTTGCACACCAGGGATTCTGGTCCATGTCACTTCTCCTTGCCTCTGCTCACCCCCCTTGTTAAAACATCTTTCCCCTGATGCCTGGAGAACACTGGCTCTTCAAAGCCGGGAGCCACCGCCCTGTCCGGGACCTCCTTCCCGACCTCCCTGCAGGGCTTCCGGAGCCCTTTGAGCATGGGGACCACCTCACACGGCTTACGGCTCACTCCTGCTGCTCCAGCATTGTTATCGCTCGGCGTGTTTCTACCCTTTCTCTCTTATTTTTTTTCATTTCAATAGAAGATTGCCCTTCGTATGCATTTCTGTCGAAGTCTACTTGGTGCACAGTACTACATAAGCTTCAGACAAACAACAGAGATTTTCCCTCTCGTTTGTGCTCACAGGGAGGCCCAAGCACATGGCTTAGCACATACTAAGCGCTTAATCAGTTCCTGCATGAAAGGAAATAGTGATGTGTATGAATAGCTGATAGCAATTCAGGAATACAGTTACTATAGTTCTTTTAAAAAGTGGTTTAGATAACCATTGTTTGCCAGCTCTGCAAAGAGAGACACTGAGGACTTCCCTGGCAGTCCAGGGGTTTGGACTTCATGCTCCCACTCAAGGGGCACAGGTTTGATCGCTGGTCGGGGAACTAAAATCCCACATGCCCTGGCCAAAAAAAGAATAGGGAGCCACTGTGTAGGCAGGGAGATCAAAGGGGGTTTTCTGCCCATTTCACCGCGTCTTGCCGGTCTTTCACCAGCCAGTGCAGGGCCCCCGGGCAGCATTGCTTTGCCCACTGAGAGGCTGAGAGGGCCTGGCTGGCTTCAGAACTGTGTCTCCCTGGTGGGGCGGGGCGATCACGAGTTTGGTAGACCCTGCAGTGTCTCCTGCCAGGTGAAAGGTAGAAGGAGCCAGCCTATGAGATGAAGCATCAGCAGTTTGCTCTCACCATTTAGTAAGAGCTTCTGTCATTTAATCATGCAGCTTGGCCAGCATCCCTGATTGGATTTGCCTTGAGGTTCAGCTCAGCCCAGTCGCCCTCCTGTCTCATCGTCTCCTCTCCCCACAGCTGGGGGAGCCCTTGAGCGTGTTTGTCCATCTGTTCACCTCTACACTTGTCACGTCATGACTAAGAGCCGTCTTCCTTTTGCAGTCGTGGCTGGTTTTCCTCTTCTCACCAGTCTTAACAAGGCCCAGAATCTCCCAGTTATCAGTGTCTGCAACAGGAGTGGGATCACGGGACTGCTCTTGCTGGCCCGTGTGACTGCAGACAAGATGCTTGGCCTCTCTGAACCTCAGCTTCCCTCCCCTGTGAGATAATGACGAATGCCTGGCTGTTTTAAAAAAAAAAAAGATTGATGATTTTTACCTAGTGTCTCTGTGTGCCTGGTTCCTAGCACTCAAAATGGATGATTATTCTTCCAGGATGCCTAGAGCTTGGGGAATACACTCAAGGATCTGGAGCAAAACACTGCTGAACTTGATTCTCTGATCTTGCAGTTTAACAACTCCGTGGCCTTACAGAGGTTAATACTCCTCACTTGGTGGGGTTGTTCCGAGAGAAAGAACAGAGAGCTTCATTTCCATTGGGCTCTCGAAAGAGCAGAGGCTCAGAAGTAGTGATGGGGGGCAGCGTTAGTTCCAGACCACCTCTCGATCTCTCTGTGATGTCTCCTTTATTGCATCTGTGTTTTCCTTCTCCTCCTGGTCTGGACTTGCTCCTGCTTTTTGTATCTTTATATATGTGTTACCTGCGGCTTAGTTGGAGTCTGTGTTTCTTCATTAAGATGCCTGTGCCCGGTCCATCGTGGCTTCTCCTCTGTCACTTTTTCCCTTTTGCAAGTTCCTTAGGGGGTCAGCTCTGACTAGTCCAGCTCATCTGTCTTCTCTCCAGCCACATCATCAGTTCCTGGGAAGCCCTTGGTCAAGCTACCTTCCCTGGCCTAGTTAGTGCTGGCTAGAAGAAAAGTGTGGTCCCTTGCCGTGGAACCTGGCTGTCTCTTTGCTGATCTTTGAGTTGGGGCTCTTTGAAGGTAGTTGTTGTGATCACGTGTAATCAGACACCATATACCAAGTCAGTGTCATGTTAATAAACGTGTTAGTATTTTTGAGAATCATTTTCTGTGTTTCCGTGTTACACAAAAACGGAAATATTCTCAAGGCAAAGGTTAATGATAACTTTTGGTTTCAGGAGCTATTTCTTCCCTCTTGACACAAGACAGGCCTTTGGTTGGAATGTAACAAACTGTACAGTGAGTCAAGACTCCCACTGGTTTGCATTTTTCATTAACATGTCATTCAAGGAAATCCTGGCTTTTTGGGTCATGGAACAGGCCTCTCTGTTTATCATTCTGCAGAAGTTAAAAATGTAAAGTATTTAATAATACATCTGAAGATAGACTTGTATTTTGAGGTCTGTTCTCCTAGAGCTATTTGGGGGAATTGCACTGGAGCCTTTTGTATAAATATTTTCAAAATTTTGTGATTGTCTCTATCTCAACAAGGATCATGGGAAAAGAGGCATTCTTACAGTCTAAATATCAGTTGAAAGGATTTAAGAGGCTCAGAATTCCAACGCACGTTCAAAGACTACTTTCTTCATATTTAATAAAGTATTAATTTTCATCCCAAATGTTTACTGAAGTGGACAGTGAATAAACCTTCTGTACCCTATCTATGATCCTACATGGACGTTTTTTTCTTTTAAAGCAACACTGGGAACATGACAATCTATGACATGCATTTTGTTTTAATCACATGGTGATCCTTAGCTAATGAAAAAGTATGCAAAGTTTATATTGTCCATATCTAACAGTTACTTTTATTTTTGGAGTATACAGTCTTTCGTTTTTGCAGTAACTGTCAGATGGGTTGATCTTTTCCTGTTATGCCTAGTAACCATATTTATTTATTCATTCCGCAGTTGTTTGCTGTATGTACACAATAGTAAGAATTGTGATAGTTGCTGTTAGTCAACTATGAGTAGTCCTGGAACTAAGAAAAAGTGGAAAAATATGAAAGGGGAAGAGAAGGCAATGCGCTGACTATAATCACGCCCACTCCAGCATCTCCCCACCCGAGGTCCCCTGGCCACCTCCACATAACACCGTTTACGTGAACCTTTGAGATTTTATTGTATATCAGAGAGTCTTACTCCACATCAACTATTAATATATGGGCACCCTAGGTACTTCTCCCTGAGGAGTTACCAGCCTCTGATTCAGACCAAAGTATAGGTTTCCTTGGCATTTTTTTCCCATACAATCAGAGATGCTCCAGGATCCTCCAAACCTACCCCAGCCCCCACGCTGGCATAGAACCCCATCTCAGGATTTCTCAGGCATCTCGCCCGTCTACACCTCTTTCTCAGGCTTACCTCCTAGAAGAAGGGTTGAATTTTATGCTGGTTTATCATTTACTAGGAGAAAGAGGCATAAAGGCAGGAATACACTTGAGAATTTCTTAGGAGGATTCTATGTTTGTGGCCAACACATCGACAGTCACACATTTTCCTTTCAGTATACTCTGTTCATTTGAGCACCAGATAAAGTGATTGGCTTACATTTATGGGCTATGATGTCATGAGCACACTTATGCCTACACACACACACACANAAGGGTTGAATTTTATGCTGGTTTATCATTTACTAGGAGAAAGAGGCATAAAGGCAGGAATACACTTGAGAATTTCTTAGGAGGATTCTATGTTTGTGGCCAACACATCGACAGTCACACATTTTCCTTTCAGTATACTCTGTTCATTTGAGCACCAGATAAAGTGGTTGGCTTACATTTATGGGCTATGATGTCATGAGCACACTTATGCCTACACACACACACACACACACACACACACACAGATTTTATAAATGCCAGACTCTGTTGTGAGCTGCTGAGATCTTGGAATAAGCAAGGCTGCAGGATCTGAGGGATTAGCAGATTCTTTAATATCTTTCTTGGTTTCCATGGCCTGGCCTCCTCACAGTGGGTTGATGAGGGTAGAAGCATGCACACACTTTTTTTCTGGGCCATGCCATGTGGTATGTGGCATCTTAGTTTCCTCCTGACCAGCAATCAAACCTGTGCCCCATGCAGTGGAAGCTCAGAGTGCTACCCACTGGAACGCCAGGGAAGTCATGACGCTCTGAGACTCCTAACTAGTAATTCCTCTGCTACTCCTACACTTTCTGAATGCATGTAATTGAGTCATTGTGGAGTATGTTTCTGCTGAGGTTCCTTGAGGAGTGGGAGACCCTACAAGATCTGGACGTTTCCTGGAAGTGCTGTGTTTTATCTTGAGGGGGAAAAAGCAAATTTACCTTTGTGCTCCATGACATAGTTTGTCTTAATGTAAAAGTCGGTTTCCCCCCACACATCTTCAGTGCCCTGGAAAGAGACTCCATGTTCATTCCAGTTTGGGGGTAGGGGGGTTGCCCTGGCATACCTCTACTTATGGTCCAGTCCACTGGCTGGAGGAGACAGCGGGGTTTAACACACAGAGACCCAGTGGGACCCCTCAGAGGCCTGTTTGGCCCATGTTTCCTACAACCATGGGGTCATCGCAGTGACTCCTCTTACACCCACCAGGTTTCCAGCTGAGGACCACGAGTGCTATCCTTAGGCCACTCTGGAACTCCAGTTGCATCTTGGTAGAGGGAAAAGCCACAGGAGTGGGAGACAGGCATGGGCTTATTCCTGGTGCTAAACTGTCCTCTGTGAACTTGGGCAAGCCGTTGAACGTCTCAGGATTACAGAGTTTGCCTTTGTTTTAAAATAAAATGTGGCAGTGCTGTGCTTAGTTGCTCCGTCGTGTCCAACTCTTTGTGACCCCATTTACTGTAACCCACTGGCTCCTCTGTCCATGGGATTCTCCAGGCAAAAATACTAGAGTGAGTTTGGGGATAATTAAGAGTTTGGGACAAACATATACACACTACTCTAGATAAAATAGGTGAACAATCAGAACCTACTGAATAGCACAGGGAATTATACTCCCTATCACATAATAACCTATTATGGAAAAGCATCTGAAAAAAGAATATATGTACATACACATGTATAGCTGAATCACTTTGCTATACTCTTGAAACTAACACAACATTGTAAATTAACTATCCTTCAGTTTAAAAAATAAAACTTTAGCAGTACAGAAAATACGTAATCTCTTAAGGTCTTCCCAGCTCTACAGTTCTGTGAAATGGGGTGAGCTTTTATGACTGTTAGAAATAGAGAAAAATGGCGGAAACATTTCTAGGACAGAGTTTAGCTGAACCTCAGGGCCTCCTTCGTGGCTCCGATGGTAAAGAATCCACCTGCAGTGCAGGTGAACCGGTTCGATCCCTGGGTCAGAAAGATGGCCTGGAGAAGGAAATGGCAGCTGCCTCCAGTATTCTTGCCTGGCGAATTCCTTGGATAGAGGAGTCTGGCAGGCTACAGTCCATGGGATGGCAAAGAGTCAGACGTGACTGAGTGACCAACAAACACACCTCGCGCAACTGCCATGAATGCCCAGGAAGGAGGCCAACGCCTGCTCGCCCAGCGCCCCTGCCCCTGTAGCCCAGCGAGAGGGACAGCCCATTTGGAACAAAGAGTGGTCAGTGAGTTTGCAGGANCCAACACACCTCGCGCAACTGCCATGAATGCCCAGGAAGGAGGCCAACGCCTGCTCGCCCAGTGCCCCTGCCCCTGTAGCCCAGCGAGAGGGACAGCCCATTTGGAACAAAGAGTGGTCAGTGAGTTTGCAGGAAGAGACTTTACTGCGGGATCTATTCCTGTGGCAGAGGGCACACACTCTCCGATTTTACTGATGTAATTAAGTCATCATTACAGTTGAGAGTAAAGACCTTTTAGTGTCATAGAAATAACAAACATTCAGAACACCTACTGACTGAAAAGGAAAATACGGATTCTTGGGTTTTTTCCTATAACTGGGCAACATATAAATGAACAATGTTGGTTGGCCTTTTTTCTTCTCTTTCAGAAAAAAAGGGAATTGTAACGTATCCATTATTCATTATCCCAAAAATGCTTAGAGAAGGGCAGAATCACTAGTTAAGGTGTTTTTTATAGTAGAGCCAATGGCTAAGAGATAAATGCAGTTAATTTGAAAGCCTTAATATTTCTTAAGCCTCACCTAAGAAGTAGCTGAATGCATGCAATTCACTTGTCTTGGAACTCTTGCCCTGTGTGAGGTCCGCTGCACTCAGCTCTAATCCAGCCTTCCATAATAGTTTCTCAGGTGAAGACGTGGTAATGCAAATACGTCCCAGCCCGCCTCCCCGTCCCTGTCCATTGTAAGAAACTAAAATGTGATGTGAGGCAATGTGGCATCGCTAATTAGCAAGCAAGCATGACAAGATAATGATGGCTCCCTAGGTTCGACTTTAAAAACAGCACTTCTAATTTATGCTAATTTTGCTTGAAAATTTTTGTATAGTCATAGCCAGCCCAAAAGAGGCACTTTGTGGATCTGAGCCCTGCTCTCTTTCGTTTTGCTTTACCCCATCTGCTTCTTGAATATTAGTCTCAGACTTGGAGAGAAAAGTCCAGAGGGCAGGGGAGGCCTTGCATCCAGGGCAATCCCCGTGTTGTCTCACAAAAGAGGTCTGGCAAGGGTTGAAAGTGAATTTAAACATTTAAACATTAAGCGTCCGCTTTTAGATTTTCTTTCCATGGTAAGAACGCGTGAGAAATGGCTTCAGTTATTAGCTGGATTGAAAGGAGACAAATTTAAAAGGAGTGGAAAACAGGAGAATGTTTGAAGCTCTTTGGGAACAAATAAAGACTTGGGGGAAAATCCCCAGGGAAAGTTTTCTGATATTTAGTAATCCCAAGGCATAGAGGAGAAAAAAAAAAGCCAGTTCATCTTAGTGCATGAGTCATCACTTCATTTCTCTAAATTACAGGCAGATTGTTAGTTCTTAAATCACCTCAGGTCATGAATTTTGTGAACCATACTCTGTGGGGAGAATTTTTTTCTTTCTTCTTCTTCCTCCTAGCCTTCAAAACATTAAAAAAAAAATTTTTTTCCATAAGTAAATGGACAGATGCCCTTCCAGAATTTTATTTTTTAAATTGATGGGGACAAATAAGGAAAATATTCCCATATCAGTTAACCCCAAATTGGCAAAATTAAAGAAACATGAGAATTGACAAAATGGCAGTTCCTGATGCTGCTTTTTTGTGTGTGTGTGTGTGTGTGTGTGTGAGGAAAAAATCAGATCAGTCAGCAATCATGCATTATGTATAGTATCTGCAGTGAAAACCCAAAACCATTGGATTCGAAGGACATAAATCCAGGGAGTTATATACTCTCAGAACTAAAAGTACTAGCTATTGAACCCCTGCTGTTTATCAAGCTCTTGCTGCACCCCTGATCGTCCCGTGAACTCTGAAATAGGGTGATGCGGGTCTGAATCGAGAGGCATTAGAGGACTTGTCTATATGCAACAAAGCCATTCAGTGGCAGAGCCCAGAATCAGACCCAGCTCACCTGGGCTCTAATGTCAGTCTGATTTCTGTAAGGCTCACACAAAGCAATTGGGAAGTACTGAAGGGCAGACTCAAGTGGTAAAATGCATCCGTGGGACTTGAGGACGTGGAGGCGAGTGTCTGGGAGGACTTCACAGCTCCGGTGGCTGTGTACTTTATCCAGAATGAGACGAGGGTGAGGGTGGCTCTGTTACTTTTTATGCCAAGGCAGTGCTTATAAACAGGCATCGTCCTGGGCAAACCTTTGTAAGGGAGGTGGACTGGCGGGATGGGAAGGTCAGCAGTGACCTTCTTTTCCTGCATCCTAATCCTGCCCTGATGCCTTCATCATGGAGCCATTGCCCAGAACAGGGGTGGGATTCATAGGCCCCCTTGTGAAACTGGGGCCAGGCCTGCGTGACTGGCACAGACCTGGTGATTCAGTGGCAGCTGGAGACCGTAGACTGGCCCTCCTCCTGATGGGCATTCCTGGGGAAAGGGGCCTTCAGCTCCACGAAGGCATTTTATAGGGAAGGTTGGACTTCGGAATTTTTATCTTAAATCTCCCAGGTTTTGAAACCGATTCTATGGCATCACTGGTTTGATGGACATGAGTTTGAGTAAGCTCCAGGAGTTGGTGATGGACAGGGAAGCCTGGCGTGCTGCAGTCCATGGGGTCACAGAGTCGGACACGACTGAACGACTGAACTGAACTTTTAAAAATGTGTGGAAGCTATATTCAGAAGTTTACAAATGATATTTTTCAAGTTGAATTTAGACTCTGAGCTACCTATTTGCTTTCTCTGATATAAATTAGAACAGATTTTTTTTTTTTCTTGAAATATTATGGTCCAAATGTGGTAGCCCAAACTGTATCATGTGGAGAACTAATTCTGAAAGGACAGAGGCAGAAAGTGTGTTTTTGTGAGGCCAATGAGTTTGGGGAATCCTGTATTAACCAAAGTTAAAGAAACAGGAAGTTCACAAACATTTAATAGATCCATGCTCTTTGGATCTTCAAAAGAGGGTATACTGTGGAGCATTTCCCAGACCTGCTGGCTGTTGTTGTTGTTATGTCTCGAAGTCATGCCCAACTCTGTGACCCCATGAATATAGCCCATCAGGCTCCCCTGACCTCCACTATCTCTCGGAGTTTGCTCAAATTCATGTCCATCGCATTGGTGATACTACCTAACCATCTCATCCTCTGCCTCCCCCTTCTCCTTTGCCTTCAGATCTTCCCCAGCATCAGGGTCTTTTTCCAGTGAGTCGGCTCTTTGCATCAGGTGGCCAAAGTATTGGAGCTTCAGGATCAGTCCTTCCTTAATGAATATTAAGGGTGGATTTCCATTACGATTGATTGGTTTGAGCTCCTTGCAGTCCAAGGGACTCTCAAGAGTCTTCTCCAGCTCCATAGTTGGAAAGCATCAGTTCTTTGACACTCAGCCATCTTTATGGTCCAGTTCTAGGTTAAAGCGTCTGCCTCCAATGCAGGAGAACCAGGTTCGATCCCTGGGTTGGGAAGATCCCCTGGAGAAGGAAATGGCAACCCACTCCAGTATTCTTGCCTGGAGAATCCCATGGACAGAGAAACCTAGTAGGTTACAGTCCACAGGGTCGCAAAGAATCGGACATGACTGAGCGACTTCACCTCACCTCACCTCACCTCACCTCTCTGCACGTGACTACTGGAAAAAAAACATAACTTTGACTAGATGGACCTTTTCTCAGCAAAGTGATGTCTCTGCTTTTTAATGTACTGTCTAGGTTTGGCATAGCTGTCCTTCCAAGGAGCAAGTGTCTTTTAATTTCATGGTTGCAGTCACTCCTGTCCGCAGTGATTTTGGATCCTAAAAAAATAAAATCTGTCACTGTTCGCATTGTTTCCATCTACTTGCCATGAAGTGATGGGACTGGATGCCATGATGTTAGTTTTTTTAATATTGAGCTTCAAATCGGCTTTATCACTCTCCTCTTCACTTTCTGCAATTAGAGTGGTATCATCTGAGGTTTTTTATATTTCTCCCAGCAGTCTAGATTCCAGCTTGTGATTCATCCAGCGTGGCATTTTGCATGATGTACTCTGCATATAAGTTAAATAAGCAGGATGGCGATATATAGCCTTGACATACTCCTTTCCCAGTTTTGAACCAGTTTCCCCCTTTCTCAAAGCATTGATTGGACTAGTCGGGCATGACTTTTTGGAAATGCTTATCTAAGTGAGTAGTTCTCTGATTTAAGCATATTCTAACTATGTGAAAGCTCTAAAACCATGTGTTTCTCCACACTTCTACCCGTCAAACAAAAGCTCATGGAATGAAATAAATATTCGTCCTGAAGTACCGTTCCCCCAAAGCTGGGCTGTGTGAGATGCCAGCTGAGCTGTTTGTCAGTGTTGTGGTGTGAGGGGGCCTGGGCTTGTTGAGTTGATGGCGTGCCTCGTTGTTGGATAAGAAGGATAAGAAGGGCACTGTTTGTTCAGTTTCGAGAAGTGAAGTCATTTGGAGGATCTCTAGAGCACCTAGATAGTAAAACGCCACTCTGCACTGTACTAAGGGTCACGATCGCAGCCAGAATATATTTAAAAGGGATTGGGGGGCCCATTATAGTTACTGCCCTGGGATCACTCAGGCTCCCCAAGAAGTGGCCTTTGAACATGTTGCTTTCCCAAACAATCAGCACAGACATTTGGAAAACATCTTCGTTTTTATGAAATTACTGATGATAAGCTGATGCTTTCTTAGAGCCTTAGCACTCCAGTTTCTTGTTTGTTTTTTTTTTAAATGTTGGTATTTGAAATGGAAACCACTTCTTAAACCATTAGTATCCCTTTTATTCCCAGCAGCATATTAAAGACTCATTCAAGGGAAATTTGTCCTCTCCCTTTACAAGATAACTCAGTCCACAAAATGTGATTTAATAAAAGCTTCGATATGTATTTATCAAGGAGACTGAATGTTTTTTTTCATTCCTGGCTTCAAGCTATATTTTTTCCTTAAACATTTTCT
The DNA here is from genome assembly GCA_006410735.1 of Raphicerus campestris. Classification (NCBI taxonomy): domain Eukaryota; kingdom Metazoa; phylum Chordata; class Mammalia; order Artiodactyla; family Bovidae; genus Raphicerus; species Raphicerus campestris. Next base: position 681,326 of record SJYW01049087.1, on the reverse strand, counting down.
AAAATTTACTACCTACTTTGCTTCTGGGTAAATACATTTTTGTGGTGGCGTACTTATCCCCAAATGTTATATTATAGGGAAGCATTCATGGTTCAAAACATTTTACATCCAGCTACCTAATAAACATGATTGGAGTAATCCTTCATGATCCCTGAGGTCAGGGACCATCTCTGTATTCCCTGACTCTGGGATATTGTTCCCACCAGATGTTTGTCAAGCTAATGCATTCATAGCCTGGAGACTGAAGTTGTTTTCCAAAGGTTCCACAGCTGCTTCTTCATTTCAGATAAGCTGGTTATGAGTGTGGAGGTTGTCATTTACATTACAAAAGGACTCTCGTTGAAGGTAACAACAAGACTGGAGGCCTGTTGAGGAAAGCTTCTCTGAAATGTTAATGTGTACATCTTTGAGGGAATAAGGTTTAGTATCAAAGGTTTGATTGATAGAAAACTTCAACTACCATAAACAGAAAGATTTACCTTTTTGGAAACAGCTGCCAGTGGAGCATAATATTCATTTATAGTTCAGAGCAAATTATGTTAGCTCAGCCCTGTTTTCCTCAAAGAATATTGAATCAGTGGGTCCTGGGATCTGTGCACATTCTCCTTATAATAAGACTTCCATCCGAACTGGCCATTCGGAGGGAGCTTTATTTGAAAGGGTGACTTAAACAGTTACTGGCCGGGGGGCGGGGTGGTGGGGAACATTCCACATTAGCCGCTGACCCCTTTTAAGAGGGCTGCGCTTTTTGAGTTAACCACTATCCTAAATTGCACTCTTTTGTAATTTGCAAGAGGATTAGTTAGATCTTTATGACATTTCTGGTATGTGACAGCTTTTTAGAAGTCAGAAACTTAAAGACCTTTTTTGAGTGTTGTGCCTTGGGGGCATGAGAATTATTCAGATACTAAAAGATATCATTAATGCCTGCTAGTACTTCATGAGCATGTTTAAAATATACACAACTTAAAATTATCCTTATTAAAAACAACTTGATTATTTGACAGCCATGCTGGAACATTAAGTCTTAAATACCTTTATTTACAAAAAGTGAAAAAGCCGGCCATTAAGTTGGCTTTCAACAAGAGCAATGTGTAGATGATATGTGATATGTAGATGATATGTGAGAGTGATGGAATGCTGAAGTAGTAATGGCTGTGCTTGTGCAGGAAAAGTAAGCAGCAATATTTGCAGTATAGTATTAAGTGAAAAAAGCAGAATACAGGTTGTATGTAATGTCGATTAGTTACATAGAAATCATAAAACGTAAATAACGATGGCAAGTCAAGAAAAAAGAAAATAGTGCTTTAGAGTTGCAGAATTAAAGTTTTGAATTTATATTTCTAGTTTGCTCAGTATTGCATTAAAAACAAACGCAGATTTTTCTGATGGTCTTTTTTTTTGCCAGTAAACCATTTTCCTGAATGCCTTGTGGTAGGAAGCAGAAGACCAAGAAGAAGCATCCACTTTCACGTACTTTCAGCAGTAAATATACAGAACACTTGTGAACAGAATCATATTTTAACACTGTATTCTGATTTGGGAGACTTTGAGTTTTAAGACTCCTTTTATTACTCAGGTGAGTTAAGAAAAATTTCCCTAGTCTATCTAGGCTCTCCCTGAGCCTTCATTCATTCCCTTAGGAAAGACTGTGATAATATTTGGGCAGCTGGAGAAATCAGATGCAAGATAGTAAAAGTGACAAGAAACTAGATAAAAGGGTATTCTTTTATTTTGAAATCAAACTAGTACCCATTGCTGCCCCTCTGAGTTCTAAGCTATTAGACTGGTTGACCCTACTTGTGAGAAACACACCAGCATTTCTGCCATCTTCCTTTTAAGCACTGAACAGTGCTGTCTTCTCTCCATGTGCAGACAGCAGACAGCCCTGAGCCACACCATCATCCTAACTCCTCGTTTCCCCACAGTTCCTACTTAACAGAAGTAAAATCTTCATGTCCATTAACAGAGCAGCGGTTTCCAAACTTCTGTGCATCACATTTGTAAAACCTTTTAATGTGTGCATGCCATGTGCATGGATATGTATATGCATCTATACATACTCTTTTGTACTAATACTGTGTAATTATCTAACATAAAATAGTAAAAGAGTTCTGTTTTTCCTCCCATGCCAAAGTGGACTCTCCTGTGTGCATTGTAGGGAGGCCACCGATCTAAAAAAATGACCTGCGTGGAAGGTTTTACATCAGCCTCTCCCTTTTCTTGTCCTGCTTTTTTTTTTTTTTTTTTTTTTTTTAATAAAGTTTAGTTTTGGCTATGCTGGATCTTGGTTGCTGCTCGGGCTTTTCCCAGGTGGCAGCAAGCAGGGCCTGGCTCTAGGTGCAGAACATGGGCTTCTCATTGCGCTGGTTTCTCTTGTTGCGGCTCCCTGGCTCTAGAGCACAGGCTTAGTAGTGTGGCACACGAGCTTAGTCGCACCTTGGCATGTGGGATCTTCCCGGATCAGGAATTGTAACCGTGTCTCCTGCATCGACAGGAAGATTCTTTACCACTGAACACCAGGGAAGTTTCTGTAGTAGCACCACCAGCAGTGTAAAAATTAGGCTTGCTAACTACATACCTCTTAGGAACCTTAGAAAAAATAAACCCAAGTATCCACACTTGCAAATTCTAGCTAACATTTGTTGATATTGCTTCTGCTCCAAGCCCCATTCTGAACACTTCCTCTACATGGTTATTCAATCCACGTAACTCTGCAAGGTGTATCACCGGTGGGGAAACTGAGGCATACCTAGATTGAGTAACTGGCCCAGATCATGTAGTCAGTAAGTAGTGGAGCTAGAATTTGACTCCAGGCCATCTGGCTTGAAANCTTGGTTGCTGCTCGGGCTTTTCCCAGGTGGCAGCAAGCAGGGCCTGGCTCTAGGTGCAGAACATGGGCTTCTCATTGCGCTGGTTTCTCTTGTTGCGGCTCCCTGGCTCTAGAGCACAGGCTCAGTAGTGTGGCACACGAGCTTAGTCGCACCTTGGCATGTGGGATCTTCCCGGATCAGGAATTGTAACCGTGTCTCCTGCATCGACAGGAAGATTCTTTACCACTGAACACCAGGGAAGTTTCTGTAGTAGCACCACCAGCAGTGTAAAAATTAGGCTTGCTAACTACATACCTCTTAGGAACCTTAGAAAAAATAAACCCAAGTATCCACACTTGCAAATTCTAGCTAACATTTGTTGATATTGCTTCTGCTCCAAGCCCCATTCTGAACACTTCCTCTACATGGTTATTCAATCCACGTAACTCTGCAAGGTGTATCACCGGTGGGGAAACTGAGGCATACCTAGATTGAGTAACTGGCCCAGATCATGTAGTCAGTAAGTAGTGGAGCTAGAATTTGACTCCAGGCCATCTGGCTTGAAATTCTGACCTCTTAACCACCGTGTTTCCCAGCACCTAGTCAGCAGTGTCCACTTTAGATAAAATTATGTGATTAAGCCTAAAAGACCCTGATGCTGGGAAAGATTGAAGGCAGGAGGAGAAAGGTAATGACAGAGGATGAGATGGTTGGATGGCATCACTGACTCAATGGACATGAATCTGAGCAACCTTTGGGAGATGGTGAAGGACAGGGAATCCTGGAGTGCTGCAGTCCATGGGGTCGCAAAGAGTCGGACACGACTGAGCGACTGAACAACAAGAAAGTCTAAATGACTGAATCAGCACCAGCGTATCTTGAATCATTGGCTCAAGACCCAGGCCCATAGTTTAGTAGGTCATTATAGAACCTCAGAACTGGCAGGAATTTAAAAGGCTCAGTAACTCCATGGTTACTGTTCACCACTGAAAAGTCTTGTTCTTTTATGAGGTAGGTTCCTGATAAATTCTCAGGATCCTGAAAAGACATGACTCAGGAAACTCCTTTGCAGTCTAAGTTTTAAGTCTTCTAATGAACTCTCTTTATGTTATAACATGGAAAATGGTGTTTTCATGGCTTTTTTTTTTTTTTTTGGTCTTTAAATACCTTGTTGTACCTATAATTATTATTTTCCTAAGAATGGAGCTGAAATTGCTTCAAGATGAAAGCGCCATGGTGCTTGTGGGTGGGTATGCTCCTCCGAACTTTAGAAATACAACAGAAATTAGAGGTTCACAAGGTAATTGCTTTGATTACAGTTTTCTTTTTGGCCCCAGACAGGAGCTCTTGAAACACAATATTCTACTAATTTTTTAAATGTACAGTTTTCAAGGCAACAAGGGGAGTCTGTACTATTTCTCCCTTGTTATTGATGAAAGTTAGCATCTTGCTGGATCTCTTGCAATTGCTGACGGAAAAGCAGACATTGAATATATTACAAGACTGTTAAAAGGCTTAGAATTTGAAGTACTACATTAGCCTTATGATATTGCACAACTAAACTTATTTTAAAAGAAAGCTCCTAATCGTAGCAGTCCAAGGTAACAACAGCTTTTAAACCTATGAAGCTTTCTAAACTTTATATTTCTAGATAATTCACTTCTTTATAATATCTGCAGTTTTACATTGTAAAATATGGAATTCCATATTATTTTCACATCTCACACAATCAATTCAGTTCAGTTCAGTTGCTCAGTCGTGTCNTAGACTTTCCAAGGTGAAAAGCCTGATTTTGCCATTTCCCAGACTTTTGGCCCTGGACGCTTGCTCTGAATCAGTTCCTTCATCTTTAAAAAGTCACAGTGAGAGAAGCCACCACAAGGAGAAGCCTGTTCACCACAACTAGAGAGAAGTCCCCGCAGCAACAAAGACCCAGCACAGCCAATAATTAAGTAAATTATTTTTTTAACAGGCACTAAGTATGCTTATTTTATATGATCGATAGAGTCTTTGAACACAGAATTCAAAATGAACTTTTCTAAACATTTCTTGGAGGACAGAGAACACAAAAAAGTGACACAGAAATGACTGGAATTAGAATCTGAGACCACAGCCGTGGTTGATCTTTTTAATCGCAGAGGTCTTAACTGTAAGGTCCTTCCTAGGGTTACTTCCTTTTTAAAAATTAAGGTGTCAAAAAAAATTAAGGTGTTTTTCCTTTAAAACAGAACCTAGTATGCTAAGAGAGTTGAAACAGTAGGATATAGTCCTTAGGACTTGAAAATGGTTTGTTTTCCGAAAATTAGAGCCAAGAGAAGCTGCGGAGTGGCCAGTCNGGCCCTTGAGCCACCTCTAGAAAGCTTAGTGTGTGATATAGCTGAGCATAATAAGAAGCAGAATAAAACGTATCTTTTAACTGGATAGGCAGTCTGATGTGGCAAAAAGAACACAGACATTGGGGGTTAGACTTTCCAAGGTGAAAAGCCTGATTTTGCCATTTCCCAGACTTTTGGCCCTGGACGCTTGCTCTGAATCAGTTCCTTCATCTTTAAAAAGTCACAGTGAGAGAAGCCACCACAAGGAGAAGCCTGTTCACCACAACTAGAGAGAAGTCCCCGCAGCAACAAAGACCCAGCACAGCCAATAATTAAGTAAATTATTTTTTTAACAGGCACTAAGTATGCTTATTTTATATGATCGATAGAGTCTTTGAACACAGAATTCAAAATGAACTTTTCTAAACATTTCTTGGAGGACAGAGAACACAAAAAAGTGACACAGAAATGACTGGAATTAGAATCTGAGACCACAGCCGTGGTTGATCTTTTTAATCGCAGAGGTCTTAACTGTAAGGTCCTTCCTAGGGTTACTTCCTTTTTAAAAATTAAGGTGTCAAAAAAAATTAAGGTGTTTTTCCTTTAAAACAGAACCTAGTATGCTAAGAGAGTTGAAACAGTAGGATATAGTCCTTAGGACTTGAAAATGGTTTGTTTTCCGAAAATTAGAGCCAAGAGAAGCTGCGGAGTGGCCAGTCTTCCAAGTTTACAGGTCAGGAAGCTGGGAGCCCGAGAGGTCTGAGAGTGGGGTAAGCATTAGCTTCCAGGTAACCCTACTTGGATCCTGGGCGGGGTTCCATCTGTGCACTGTTAAAATCTTGGTCTCCAGGTCCCATGTATTCCTAGGGCAGGAAGCTGGCTCTGCAGTGGGGAAAGACAATGAGTATGTGTATAGCGTCTTGAAAGATTCATAGCTCCATTTGTTGGAGATGGAAATGTAAGGAAGAAGTCCTTATGCTAAGTGCTCTCACAGTACTGGAGAGAGATTTGTTCTCAGCAGGAAGGAGCAGGTTTCAAAGAAGAGGTGATAGAACTCAAGCATAAATAGGTTGAGCCTGTGTTTGTAGTATGTTGAGATGGAGAAGAAAAGGCAAAAGTATTATTGAGGTCAAGAGCTGTAACTAGTGGAGCTGGCATATCCAGAGTCAAACAGAGGCCAGACAAGTGCTACGTCTGACTGGGCACCATGGACCTGGACTGCCAGGAACGTCCAGTGAGAGATCAGAGAGAGCAGGTCATCATGCTGCAGAAGGGAGCCTGCGGAAGCCCTGGAGTAAGGCAAAGAGGGTTTTCAAAGTCACTGAAAGAGTCAGCCTACTCATTATTCTAAGTTTTAAGGCGAGAGAGTGCCATGATCGGATTCATAGTTTAGAAGAATTCCTCCCTCTGCCCGGAACATAGTGCAGTCCTGAAGTCAGACCGGCGCCAAGGGGATGGGTTTAAGGACTGCTGCAGAGGTGGGCCCGGCCGGGGTGTGGTCTCCTGAGTCCAACTGGGCATCCCGATGCCCTCTGCTGAGGTCGAGAGTGAGTGTGGAGCAGGGAGGAGAAAAAGGGGAAGCCTTGAATACAAGTTCCTGAGTGGGTGTCAACGGGGGAAAGCTACTACTTGTGGAGGAAGCTTTAAATACGAAGTGTGATCCTAGAGGAGGAAGTGGATCCAGCCACACGAGAAATACTTAGAAATTCTGTCTGTGTGAGACCCAGCCGGTCGGCTCTTTCCTTTCCAATCTTGCTCCTGTCCCTCCCATTCCCAGCACATCAGCCGTAGTCATTTTTCCAAAGTTCAGGAGTAATTGCCACTTTCTTTCTTGTAAAACCCCAGCAGCCCCACTCTTGACTTACCTTTGCCATCAGAATAAAACTGAACTCTTTCTGTGGCCTCTCCTCTCTGAGTAGTCTGGCCCCAGTCCATCTCTTTATCCTCCATGTGTCCACGTGGTCTGGCCACCTGGCCTCCCTGGTGCTTCTAGACCCCAGCATCCCTCCTCTGAGGAACGTTGGTTTGCACCTTGCTGTTCCCTTTCTCTCTCTCTTTGAAGAAGAGCACTGTCTGGTCTTTGCCTGGTGTTCCCACGTCGAGTGTGGACATTGGCTGTTGAGAGGGGTAGGTGTTTGTGGATGGATGCACCCAATCTCTGGATAGTCCTCTCTGTCCCTCTCATACTGCACTGCTGCTGCTGCTAAGTCGCTTCAGTCATGTCTGACTCTGCGCGACCCCATAGACAGCGGCCCACCAGGCTCCCCCGTCCCTGGGATTCTCCAGGCAAGAACACTGGAGTGGGTTGCCGTTTCCTTCTCCAGTGCATGAAAGTGAAAAGTGAAAGTGAAGTCACTCAGTCATGTCCGACTCTTAGCAACCCCATGGACTGCAGCCTGCCAGGCTCCTCTGTCCATGGGATTCTCCAGGCAAGAGTACTGGAGTGGGGTGCCATTGGCACAGCAGGGACTAAAACGACCTCTCCGCAGACCAGAGCCGAATTAGAAGTACCAGGTGGAGAAACTGTCCCTTGTCTTAAAATAGGCTCCTGATTCCCTCGCTGACCCCGAGGATAAGCGCACCAGTTCTTTTCGAGGGTTCTTCTGCCAGTCACTCTTAGTAATGTTTCTCAGTCTCTGATATTTTAAGGTGCACCTGGATGCTTTCACAAGCCTGTGCATCTCCAATGTGCTGTTGTGATTAGTTATTGCTCTTTAACCTGTTTTCCTCCGTGGGGCACACATGTCAGAGATCAGTTTTAGTGCAAGTCATGCCCAGTATCCAGCATGGCTCTCGGTGAAGTCCACGAAGACTGCACTGCAGTCCCCCGGGTGCCCCTGAAGCCACATGGAAACCCTCTCTGTGGCTGACTCATCACCACCACGCCTAGCACAGTGCTTGGGGCCACGTGAAGTGGC
>SJYW01049087.1:641104-671042 GCA_006410735.1 Raphicerus campestris | reverse complement strand
GGGGGGGGGGGGTGTGGGGACAGCCAGGTGACTCGGCACCAATGAGCTGCAGGCCGACCTCCTCCCACTTTACTTTTGTCCCCTCCCCCCTGTAAAGAGCGACTTCAGGTTCTCAGGCTAAGCTAAGCGTTGATTTCAGTTCCTCTTTGGCTTCTTGTGAGAGCGTCCCTCACATGGGAAGGAGAAAGTTTCGGAAGTTGTTTGTCTTGTGGGCTGCTTACCGAATCCTTGGCTGATCTGGTCTTTTAAAGTTTCCTCTGGACCCAGTTTGTCAGGCTGGCAGCTTGGAGAACACAGAGCTCACGAATATGGGCTCCAGGTCAGGAAGACCTGGGCGCGAACCTTGACTGCGTCTCTGACTTGTAGGATCTCAGGCCATCCTGCACTTTAGTCTCCTTGGTAAAATGTGGGGTGACAGAGACGTCCTGATTGGTTACTGTGAGGATTAAATCAGAACACGTTCCAGTTGTTTTTATCACCCTCATCATCAGCGTTGGGAGAAGGGAGGTGAGACTGGACCAATGTAAGCCTCTGAGGAAGGCTTCCCTGGTGACTTAGTGGTTACGAATCCAGCTGCCCACAAAGGGGACACAGGTTCGATCCTTAGTCCGGGAAGATCCCATGCATGGAGCAGCACCTAAGCCCCTGCACCACAACTACTGAGCATGTGCTCTGGGCCTCCTTACCACAACTACTGAAGCCCGAGCACCCTAGAGCCCATGCTCCCCAGGAAGAGACACCACCGCAGGTAGAAGCCCGTGCACCGCAGCTGGAGAACGGCCTCCGCTCACTGCAACTAGAGAAAGCCCACGTGCAGCAACAAAGACACAGCACAGCCAGAAATAAATAATTTTGTAAAAAAAAAAAACTCTTTAAAAGAAAAAAGTTTCTAAGGACAGTTAGAGGCCGAGGAGGCGAGAGGGAAACCCTCCCTGTGGTGGCGGTGTGGGAGGAGGGCAGGGGCACTTCAGGACAACTTGCTTGAGCAGGTCCCAACAGAGCCAGCAGAAGTCATCAAGGGCTGGGCCCTCTGAGCTCTTCACCGCAGCATCCGTTGCTTGATAGCTCCGCAGCCAGGCCCTGCTTCTTCCAGGGCCCAGATACACACCAGAGGCAAAGGCTGCACTCAACCAACAAGGGCTTGAATGCTGGAATGTCAGTGACCCCCTGGAACTGGGGGCCCCCGTGGTAACAGTGCCACATGGTGTGGGACCAGCGGGAGTTGAACCATTAGGTGTAGAGACCCAGCCTCACGGGGCAAAGCAAGACTAGGCTTAGTGCTTTGAGTCCGGTGGGTCTTATTATATGGCTTTAAGGGTCTTAAAGGGGTCGTTCCCACTTTTCTCTGTTCACTCCGCTGGTCCCCACAGCAGTGTAAGAGTCGGTTTAGTGCTTCAGTGAAGAGAGTCTTGACTATGACAGTGCAAGGTTGTATAAAACACTTACTTTTTAAAATAAATCGCGCTTGAAAAGTCAGTAGCATTCTGTGAGTTCCAGTGCTGTTCTGCATACCTTTACTTTTAGATGCTTTCAGTATAGAGGCAGATTCAGCTGACTCATTTATTGAGCCCCTGCTCTGGGCCTTGTATAGTCTTCTTCCTCGAGATGTGTACACAGGAAAGGGGACTTTGGTGAGCCGCAGTTTCATGCAGGGTCTTTTCTTCGGCCTGGAAAGTTGATAGGTTGGTCTTGTTTTCCTGCATGGCACAGATCCTTAGAATCAATCAGGAGGTATTGCTGAAGGTGTATGGCATCACCAACTCAACAGGCATGAGTTTCAGCAAACTCCAGGAGATAGAGGAGGTCAGAGGAGCCTGGCAGGCTGCAGTCCATGGGGTCGCAAAGAGTCGGACATGACTTAGTGACTGAACAACAACATTGCATACATTGATCTTTGCTGCACATCTGACCTGTGAAGTGGGGTCCAGACCCTTAGTCCTCAGAACTCGCAATTCTCTGCTGCCTGTGGTCTGATTCCCTTTGGTGCAGCCATTCAGCTACAGATAGAGTAGAAGACAGAAGTTTCTGATTGAAATCTGTATAAACAAAGGAGAATCTGAATCTTAAGGACACTTTTATAGTCTAAAATAGCACAAAGAGCTTAAAACCTATGTGGATGACCTTTCAACTTTCCCTTTTTGAGATGCATTATGCAAATCACGTTTTATTTTAGGTTGATCATTTCCCCTTGTGTAGCAGCCTCATTCAACTCGTGTTAATCTTGAAACTAAGAAATGATAACATCTCTCCCTCTTCCTTTCCTGTGAGCTGCTTTTGGCCTCCTGTGCTGATGTGTAGCTGAACCACAGGGTGCCTCTCAGCACCCCCATAACTTCCACTCCTCAGGTTAATAGGGGCTGTGCTTCCAGCATTTGAGGTGAATGCACAAGAAAAAAGGAGAGAGGAGCAGGCCACGCCCCTTTACATCTGGGGAAGAGTTTGAAAAAAGAATTTCAGCTGAGATGTTAGCAGTTGCAAAAGCTCTTGGGTGGATTCAAGCTTATGGGTTCCGAAAGACTGCGGATGTGGCTTAGACACAAGTGGAGAGTGTGTGAACAGAGTCAGAGGGCACCAGCCCTGGACCTCACAGGGCCTGGCTGGCAATGATGAACGTAGGCTTTACTCTTGGTTCAGTTCAGTTCAGTCACTCGGTCGTGTCTGACTCTTTACGACCCCATGGACTGCAGTGCGCCAGGCTTCCCTGTCCATCACCAACTCCTGGAGCTTGCTCAAACTCGTGTCCTTCGAGTCAGTGATGCCATCCAACCATCATCCTCTGTCGTCCCCTTCTCCTCCTGCCATCACTCTTGCCCTGCATCAGGGTCATTTCCAATGAGTCAGTTCTTTGCATCAGGTGGCCATAGTATTAGGCTAGTGGATTCATCCTTTCTTCCTTCCGTGTGTATTTTCCTTTCATTCAACGGAGCAAGTTCTTACTCAGCATCTTCTGTGCAAAGAAAGAAACAAATACAAGTATTATTATTGGAGCGCTTTCAGTTGACAAGTAGAGGAGGAGACAGAGATACTAAACCCCTAAAGTTCAAGGTGAAGCATAGTACAGTTTGGGAAGTGTGGCCAAAATCCCAGGGTAGGGAGGGTTCCTACTTCATGCATAACTTCCTTCATGGCTTATCTAACGCGGTCCCAAGCATCCCACCTGTCCTGGTGAAGGGTTGTGTTGTGGTTCTGCTGCAGCAGGTAGAAGTGGGGGACGAGCAGCTGGGGAAGCAGAGGGAGAGGCAGCGCCTGGCCCAGAGGAGGGGCCCTTCTGAGCCAGCCACAGCTAACGGATGAACAAGTGAGTCAGGGACATAGAAACCAGGCCTGATCCTCAGGACAGGGACTCAGTCGCATTAACCCGAGACTGTCAACCAAAGGCCTGGTGAACCCTCACCTGAAGAGCTTCCGGAGGGGAGTTCCAGGCAGCCAGATCCGCTGGTGCAGATGCCCTGTGTGGGGGGAACGGGCATGGCTGGATTCCTGTGCATCTCTGAGAGCATCTGTTGGCACTCCGCTATGGCCCAGGAATGCCCCTCGGCCCAGAGGGGCACAAAAGTTTCCGTGTCCTACTCCAAGTGGCCTCTTCATTCGTAAAGAATTTTTTATTTTTTCGTTCTCACGTACAGTTTGAATAATCTTTCCAAACCCTTGGGTTCCCAGCTTCTGTCGGTGTGGTCTCTCCAGCAAGCTGTCTCTCCAGCAAGCTTCTCTCAGAGAAGGCAAGCCTGTGCCTTCTCTGTGTGTTCAGATGCCCCAGCCCTTTCATGAGGAAATGGCATGGTCACTCTCCCTTCATCGTCACACTGGCTTGCTTTCTGGGCCCATGCCTGGTCCACACTACAGTTACACACGTGCATTCTAGGATGTGAGGTCTTGTGACGGATAACAAATGTATTGACCTGGCTAGGAGGCTGCACGTGAGCCTCCATCACTATTTCATTCTCCGAGAGTTTATGAGAATTAATTAGGCATCTCCCTCCTCCCAGAAAGGCAGTGGGGCTGCTCAGCAAGGTGAAGGATGAAGCATCTCAGCTTTGAACCAAAACTGGGCCAGCATTGTCTCCCTATGATTTCCCTATTAAGACAGTTGCACAGAAGAAGAGCTCTTACCTTGTGGTGATTATGGGACAAATGCATCTATTGAAATGCATTTCTGAAATTACCTCCCTGAATAGGACTATTAAAATAATAAAAGGGAAGCACTCCTTTTTTTACCCCAACTGAGTAAAAATTCTTTTCATTGAAGAAACCACTTTGCTGGTGAGAGTGCTTGTTTCAGAAACGCTGAGCTGTCACTGCTGCAAGTGTTTCAGAAACTCCTCTCTTGGAAGCACCTCCAGAGGTGAGGGTAATGATGCTAGCAGTTTTTGAGCACCTGCTCCGTGCAAGGCATTGTGCCAGCCACATCCAGGTACTTTAATCTATTTAATGTTCAGCATCCCTAGAGGGTGGGAGGCGTGACTGATGTCTTCCCAAGCATGTCTGTAAGAAATTCTATGTGGTTATTTGTTATCCACTGTTTGCTTTCTCTATAAGTGTACACATAAGACTTAGCACCAAAGACTTGTGCTTTATTTTCAAAAATCACATCTATCTAAAATAAGGCACATTTCTTCCCACTTGGATTATATTGGAAAGAAGGTGCCCTGGACTTAGAAAGTAATTCTGAAAGAGAAAATCTTAATGAGTATTAACAGTCATATTGGCATTGCTCATTTAACTTAGGTGTACTGTATTCCAATAAAATATTTATAACAGTTGCCAGAATAACCATCTTGAGACACAAAACTAACTGAAAATGTGTAAGCTCTGTCTGTCATTTTAAACCGTTACTTGAGGTACTGTGTGGTCATATTCCTTATACATATACGTGTGATACACACATATACACTCACACATTTAACACATACATACATTTAGACCTCAGCTGTTCAAAACCATCAGGGGAAGAATTGCAGAGGGCCATGTTTTCTCAATTCAAAATTCTATTCGGCCATTTTCAAGGCAAGCTTTGCATTGTGTAGGTTGCTATTTGGGGAGCTGAGAATAATGAGGGGTTCATTGATTCATTATTTGTAACTTTGTTTCACAAGCGTTTTTGAGCTTCCGCTCAGCTCGACGCCAGAACTGGGAATTCGGCCATGAAGAGGTTCCACAGGGCCCACATCCATAGTGCTTTCCTTCTCCTGGTGGAGGGAGAGAAGTTCCTTACAGGTCACGACCAGGATCATTTCAGGAATGTGTAGCATTGTTGAGTATCCAATGTGAAGTGTATGAGAGAGTGAATGGTGGGGGAGAGCGGATAAGCTGCTTTAGGTGATCATAGAAGGTCTCCCGGAGGAAGGAGCTTTTTTTTTGCCTTTTTTAAAATTTGGCTGTGCCAGGTCCTAGTTGGGGCATGTGACACCTAGTTCCCTGACCAGGGATGGAACCCAGCCCCCTACATAGGGAGCATGCAGTCTTAGCCACTGGACCACTAGGGAGGCCGCAGGAGGGGCTGATAACCCGAGGCCTAGGTGAACAGAACCCTCACCCAAAGAGCTCAGGGAGGAGAGTTCCAGACAGACAGATCAGCCAGTACAGATGCCCTGACTGGAGGGGAACAGGCATGGCTGGATTCCTGTGCATCTTCAAGAGCATATGTTGTGACCAGGGATGCGGCTTGGCCCAGAGGGGTACGAAAGGCTCCATGTCCTACCCCCAATAACCCCTTGATTCTTACAGAATTCCTTTTCCTTCTCATATCCAGTTTGTGGACTCCTTCTGAACACTCGGGTTGCTAGCTTCTGTGGTATGGTTTCTCCAGCAGCCTCTATCTGGTTTGCAACAGCCTGTGCCCTGTCTGTGTGTTCAGATGCCCACACTTGTTAGGACTGTACATGAAATAAGATGTCTCCATATAAAGATGAGAGTACTTTTTGAGGTTAACGCCCCTGCTCTTCGGTAATGCAGAGAAGGTAGAGTTGCTGTCTTGCAGAATTCTTAGGTGGGGAAGGTCTTATTGCATTATTAGAGATCAGCCTGTTCTCCTGGATTCCTGCCTTGGCTCATTCATCCTTCTCCCCTCTCCCTCTCTCCTTCTCTACTGGTTCACCTTCAGATGCATACTTGGAACACAGGCACATATTTTAACATACTTTTAATGGGTTGAGAGAGAGGACAGTTGTGAAGCCCATTCATCTGCCACTTTTCTCTCTGCTTTATTTAGTTTTACACACAGGACATTTTAAAAGATGTCACTGCCGAGTGTTGCTTGTCTGGCGGTCGAGGGGATGGTGCTCTCTAGCACATTTAGACGTGTTATTTCTGGAGGGAGCCTCGTTTGATTGAAGGACAGCGTTCCCTGGCTCTCTTCAAGGAGCTCTTAAAAGTGCATTTTACTTGGCTGCCTTTTGCCAGTGGCCAAATAGGAGAGTATAAAAAGAGAAGTGTCACCTAGATGTAATGGTGGCCGTGGATGTCATTAATAACCTTTAAAAGTAAGTACATGAACTTTACATCCTATTAGTTTATAGACAGGTTGGTAAGAATCCAACATAAATTTCTGAGACTTTCCCTCTTGCAGAAAGGAAGCAGATAACTGGCCTCATAAAATGTTACGGCTGAAATCTTCCCCAGCCCTTTGCTTATTGGGAGTCATTAACTCTGTGCGTGGACATTAAAGTCCACTCATTAATTTCTCTATGAGTAGAATCATTCTTCAGTGGTTATCACTCCCCAAAGCTAAGCCAATAGTGTATTTTCTTCCAGAAGGAGATCTTTTGTTCTTTCTGTAAAGTTATTAAAAAATCAGGAGAAACATGAGCATGCCATCTACTGTGGGTTTTTAGGTGGCTTGTTTGAAAAAGCATCAGCTGCTTTTTCTCTTACCTGATATGTGGCAAGCTGTTTGACTTCTCCAAAATAAAGCAGGAGTTTTCATCAGGAAAAAAAGGTGGCAGTAATAATGGATATAAGGGCTTCCCTGGTGGCTCAACGGTAAAAAATCTGCCTGCAATGCAGGAGCCACAGGAGACTTGGGTTCTATCCTTGGGTCAGGAAGATCCCCTTGAGGACAGCTTGGCATTCCACTCCAGCATTCTTGCCTGCAAAATCCCATGGTTGGAGGAGCCTGGTGGGCTACAGTCCTGAGGGTTGCAAAGAGTCAGACACAACTGAAGCAGTCTAGCATGCATGCTCAATATGTATATTAAAAAAATGGTGGCTGTTATTAGAGTTATTTTTTAAAATATCCTCACTGCAAAAGCAGTTCATCAAAGGATAGACCTTTTGGATCCCACCTCTTAAAATGAGTGCTTATTTGCACTTATTTTCATTAATGTCTTCCCTTCCCTCTCTTACCAGTGACGTAACTGTCTTAACTCAGATTTGCCTCTGCAAACTGGTGGACATTCCCCACTCAAGATGAGACTGCTTTCAGTTTCAGTTCCTCGGGGATATCATTGGAACACAGTACTGGTAGTGATTAGGGGGTGGCGTTTTACTGTGAAGACCTGGATTCAGATCCCTACTCTGCCACCTGGGCAAGTTCCACTCTCTAAGCCTCTGTTTACTCATCTATAAAAGGAATCCAGTACTAGCACTTAGCTCAGAGGGTTTTTGTAAGAACTGAGTGGAATAATCTGTGTAAACCTTAGCTCCCTATGTGACTAAACATTTATTAAAATGTTAGTTATTTTCCCTTTTTTAAGTACAAATCTCAGATCTTTGAAATAACTCAAGCTTCGTCTCTTCTCTGCAACTATGTCATAAAACACGGTTTCTTAAGTGTGATGTGCGGTGTCCCTGGTGTTAGATGAGATGATTTGAGGTACTAAATAGGTGAGCATTTTGTGTAGTTAGAGGTACTACGTCATTTTTAGGTTATCTTCTGTTAATGGTGAATGATCCAGCTCTTTACAGTGTCCATTTATTTTTTTGAAAAGAAGATGTGAATGGGGAAAAAAGGTGAGGGGATGGACCTAAAGAAAAACATTGATTTAAAAAGAATTCAAAAAAAGGGGAGTACAGGTGGGACGTGGTTGTGACAAAGTTGTGGAGGTGGGAAGTAAGTGATGGGTATGGCAGAAATGGCCTTTGACCTGCAATCTTATTTTTATCCCAGTATCCTGTTAGATTTTGGATTCAAGAGCCATTCGTGTGAAATGTGACTTTTAGCACTTTCTGACTCTGTGACTTTGGGCAAGTTAATATTTTCCTCGCTTCTTAAAAATATTTAGTGATGGCCTATCACATTTTCTTATCTGAAAAATACAGATGCTGCTTTTTTTGTAGTTGAAGATGTGACTCAGAGAGTCTCATCTGCTGGGTGTGTCTTCTCCACCAAGCTTACATCTGGGTAGTAAGTCCTTGGTAAACTTCAGTTCTTGTATTGCTCAGGACTCCTGGTTGCTAGTGACAGTCTCAGGTTCAGCTGGCTGAGGACTGAAGGGAGTCCTCAGTCTGCAGGAAGGCCAGCGGCAACACAGCCTTGAGGGCAGCTGAGCGCAAGGACTGCCTCCTCCACCTCCTGTTTCTGGAGCTCGTCTCTGTTAGCGTCATCCTGTCTGGCCAGATTCTTCCTCCACAAAAGCCATGGCAGCCCTGAGGCGTGCATCATCAGAAAGGGGCTGAACGTACGATACCTGTTCCCAAACCCAGAAATCCTAGGCAGGACTGAGGCCGGCATTCACTATGTTCACCCAGAGAGCAGGAGCCAGAGGAAGGCAGCAGGGCCCCTTGAACCCCACGTTCAGAGTGGCAGGAAAACCCATCTTGCAGAAGGGGAATAGTAGGTGCCTGCTGCCATCACCTGCTTTCCTGCAGTGAGGAAGGTCCTATCCTCTGTGGGCCTCCGTTCACTCATCTGGTGTCTTGAGGTTTAGCTGATGTAATAGGCGTGAGTGCACATTTAATGTTCTTAAACTTTATACAAATGAGTTTATGATGATGGCTGCTGTTGCTCTTGCCCTCCACATGTTCACATAACCGTCCAGGGGTTCCCAGCCTGTGAATGGATCCTAGACCCTTGGGAGAGCAAAGAGGGGCTTGAAGTTGTTCTAAGAACTTTAAGTCACCATGCCATGAGTGTTATCTTATGCTGACTTGCTTTTGAAGTGTAATATGCACATAGAAAAGCGTGCACATCCTACGTGCACGGTGCGATGAATTTTCAAATGAAACACAATTGTGTATCCAGCACTTGGGTTAAGAATCAGGAGTGACAGTCCCCCAGTATACCCCACCCCTACCCCACTCCGTAATACAGGTAGATGGCTGGAGATGTGTTGATTCATCACCTAAGAAATAATGTGTAAGCATTACCAGCATCATGGTAGCATTTTCCATCTTGTGATTTTCAATAAGTGGAATATTTGAAATATCAGCCTTATGTCATCAAAAAAAAATTTTAACACTGAAAATAATCCTCAAGTTAAAAGTTTGAGAAGCGCTTCAGGGCCACTCTTATTTATTACACCCCCTTAAATGTTTTCTTTCTGGCTGAAGTTACCATTTGACGATGTGCTTTATCCTCTGGGAGCATGTCATGTGTTTGCCTTTCTCCCTTCCCACGTTATAAGCTTTCTAAGTGACGGAATCAAATCTTAAGATTTATTAGGTGTCTTCTGTTTTCTTTCCTGTGCATAACTTAGCACAGTTACCAACTGACTACCAAGTTATCCACTTCACCCAATATTGAGCCTTATGGAATAACTGCATTTATCTCAAAACTACTCAAATCCTGGGCAAATCATGTCTCTGAAATGGTTCGCCATTAGATAAATGTGCCAGTTTGCTGTTGCTGCAGTGCTTAGCACAACAAATTCGGTTATGAATGAGTTTTTCTTTCTCTTTTCTTTTTTAAACTTACCAAGTTTTCCAACATTTTCTCTCTCTGTTTTTCTCTTTTAGGCTCTAGACCAAGATAGAACAGCCTTACAGAAAGTTAAGAAGTCTGTAAAAGCAATATATAATTCCGGTCAAGGTAAGTACTTACCAACACGGACAGCACCAATTATATATATTTATAGATATAATAGTCTTGGACTTACCTGATGGCTCAGATGGTAAAGGATCCACCTGCAATGCAGGAGACCCAAGTTTTTCTGTTATTTGTTAGGTGCTAAGTTTATGAAAGACTTTCTACAAATGGAAAACCAAGTAAGTCAAAGAAATTCAGTTCTTCTGTCAGTCCAAGCCTGTTACTGGTTCCCAAGAAAAAAGAAGAAAAAACATTAATTGCAGTGCTAAGTTGCTTCAGTCATGTCCAACTCTTTGTGACCCTATGCACTGTAGTCCACCAGGCTCCTCTGTCCAGGGGATTCTCCAGGCAAGGATATTGCAGTGGGTTGCCATGCCCTCCTCTGGGGATCCTCCTGACCCAGGAATAGAACCCATATCTCTTATGTCTCCTGCATTGGCAGGCAGGTTCTTTACCACTAGTGCCACCTGGGAAGCCCATTAATTGCAGTAGGTTTTATTATACATTGGAAAACTTAGTAACGTTATAGGTAATATTGCCACAAGTGACATGTGTGGTTGGTCAGGCTGTAATTCAGTTAATCGAGGATCTTTTCCATCTGAAGCATACTTGTACACAAAATTAATATTGGTGACAGGCTTCCCAGGTGGCTCAGTGGTAAAGAATCTGTCTGCAATGCAGGAGATTCGGGTTCAACTCCTGGGTTGGGAAGATCCCCTGGAAAAGGAAATGGCAGCCCCCTCCAGTATTCTTGCCTGGGAAACCCCATGGGCAGAGGAGCCTGGTGGGCTATACAATCCATGGGATCACAAAAGAGTCGGACACGAATTAGTGCCTAAACACCACCACCACTACCAGTTGGTGACAGGCGTGGGGAGATAGTTACAGGGGGTGTGGGGTACAAGGCTCAGTGGACACCTGGACACAGCCTGCCACAACCTGCTCTGCTTGTGGCTCAGGGCAGGCCAGGTAACCTGTGTCAGCAAATGGGCTTCCCTTGTGGCTCAGCTGGTAAAGAATCCACCTGCAATGCGGGAGATCTGGGCTCGATCCCTGGATTCGGAAGAGTCCCTGGAGAAAGGAAAGGCTACCCACTCTAGTATCCTTGCTTGTAAAATCTTATGGGCAGGGGAGCCCGGTGGGCTGCAGTCCATGGGGTCGCAAACAATCGGGCACAACTGAGCAACTAACATGTCACTTACTTGGTCAGAGACTTTGCCATCTTGTAGAGGAAAGTATGTTGTCAGTGGATAAGAAGAAACAAACCAAATGAAGATGAACAGTAGGTGTCCACAGGAAACAGTAGGTTCCAGCGCCCCCCAGGGGGAGAGGCTTGGAAACATGAAAGGAGCTTCCAGGTCTGTGACTCAGTCTTTTGTTACTGTTGCTGCAGTCATCAGCTGGCTTTCCCAGAGGTCCTGTCTCTAAGAAGTCAGTGGTCTGTTACAGAAGAGGACACTTGGGAGGGGAAGGCAGCAGGGTGTTTGGACAGGGCAGGGCTCCGAGGTCCAGTGGGGATGGGTTTGCATCCTTGCTCTAACCCTGACCGGCCTCGTGACCTCCAGGTGCTCCACTTTTTGAACCTCCATCGTCTTCTCTGTAAAGCGGGGATGGTGCTGTTATAGGACTGTTGAAGGGATTTAAGTAGTTCACATCTGTAAAAGGTCTGCCACTTCCTGGGAGTTTAGTTAAGTATGATACGTTCATATTTTATTCGTTTTATATTTTATTTAAATTTATGCTCCCTATTTTGGTAAAATCATGGGACTGAAAGGAACGTGGAACCAGGCAGAGCTCAGCCCTTAGATACTTCCTGGTCCTCCTCACCTTATCAGAGCTGAGAATCAGTCACTTGTCACCCTTAAAGCCCCAAGCCTAGGGCACTCTATAATCCTAATTAACAAATTTTGTATCCTGGTTCTCAGAGACCCATCTCTAATTTCTTTATGTCCAATAAAACGCTAACTTCTAATTAAAGTAGATAAATGGTATTTGTCCAATTATCTAGTGACCAAGTGGTACTTTAAGTCTTGGCCTAGATTATACACATAATTTGTAACTTCTCTCTTAGCTCGCATCTAATGAACTCCCATGAGGTGGTAGGCCCTTTACAGATATTAGCTCTTTGGTGGAGGATGGGATAAATAACTAGCAGGTTGCCCAAGGGGCTTCTGAGGTGCTGGCATTTCTCTGTTTCTTGATTTGGAGTGTATTATTGGGTTGGCCAGTAAGGTAGGTCATTTGGGTTTTTCTGTAAGAAATTATGGATTGGCCGATCAAATCCATAGTTAAATCTGCTGCTACTGCTGCTAAGTCGCTTCAGTTGTATCCGANGTTTATGAAAGACTTTCTACAAATGGAAAACCAAGTAAGTCAAAGAAATTCAGTTCTTCTGTCAGTCCAAGCCTGTTACTGGTTCCCAAGAAAAAAGAAGAAAAAACATTAATTGCAGTGCTAAGTTGCTTCAGTCATGTCCAACTCTTTGTGACCCTATGCACTGTAGTCCACCAGGCTCCTCTGTCCAGGGGATTCTCCAGGCAAGGATATTGCAGTGGGTTGCCATGCCCTCCTCTGGGGATCCTCCTGACCCAGGAATAGAACCCATATCTCTTATGTCTCCTGCATTGGCAGGCAGGTTCTTTACCACTAGTGCCACCTGGGAAGCCCATTAATTGCAGTAGGTTTTATTATACATTGGAAAACTTAGTAACGTTATAGGTAATATTGCCACAAGTGACATGTGTGGTTGGTCAGGCTGTAATTCAGTTAATCGAGGATCTTTTCCATCTGAAGCATACTTGTACACAAAATTAATATTGGTGACAGGCTTCCCAGGTGGCTCAGTGGTAAAGAATCTGTCTGCAATGCAGGAGATTCGGGTTCAACTCCTGGGTTGGGAAGATCCCCTGGAAAAGGAAATGGCAGCCCCCTCCAGTATTCTTGCCTGGGAAACCCCATGGGCAGAGGAGCCTGGTGGGCTATACAATCCATGGGATCACAAAAGAGTCGGACACGAATTAGTGCCTAAACACCACCACCACTACCAGTTGGTGACAGGCGTGGGGAGATAGTTACAGGGGGTGTGGGGTACAAGGCTCAGTGGACACCTGGACACAGCCTGCCACAACCTGCTCTGCTTGTGGCTCAGGGCAGGCCAGGTAACCTGTGTCAGCAAATGGGCTTCCCTTGTGGCTCAGCTGGTAAAGAATCCACCTGCAATGCGGGAGATCTGGGCTCGATCCCTGGATTCGGAAGAGTCCCTGGAGAAAGGAAAGGCTACCCACTCTAGTATCCTTGCTTGTAAAATCTTATGGGCAGGGGAGCCCGGTGGGCTGCAGTCCATGGGGTCGCAAACAATCGGGCACAACTGAGCAACTAACATGTCACTTACTTGGTCAGAGACTTTGCCATCTTGTAGAGGAAAGTATGTTGTCAGTGGATAAGAAGAAACAAACCAAATGAAGATGAACAGTAGGTGTCCACAGGAAACAGTAGGTTCCAGCGCCCCCCAGGGGGAGAGGCTTGGAAACATGAAAGGAGCTTCCAGGTCTGTGACTCAGTCTTTTGTTACTGTTGCTGCAGTCATCAGCTGGCTTTCCCAGAGGTCCTGTCTCTAAGAAGTCAGTGGTCTGTTACAGAAGAGGACACTTGGGAGGGGAAGGCAGCAGGGTGTTTGGACAGGGCAGGGCTCCGAGGTCCAGTGGGGATGGGTTTGCATCCTTGCTCTAACCCTGACCGGCCTCGTGACCTCCAGGTGCTCCACTTTTTGAACCTCCATCGTCTTCTCTGTAAAGCGGGGATGGTGCTGTTATAGGACTGTTGAAGGGATTTAAGTAGTTCACATCTGTAAAAGGTCTGCCACTTCCTGGGAGTTTAGTTAAGTATGATACGTTCATATTTTATTCGTTTTATATTTTATTTAAATTTATGCTCCCTATTTTGGTAAAATCATGGGACTGAAAGGAACGTGGAACCAGGCAGAGCTCAGCCCTTAGATACTTCCTGGTCCTCCTCACCTTATCAGAGCTGAGAATCAGTCACTTGTCACCCTTAAAGCCCCAAGCCTAGGGCACTCTATAATCCTAATTAACAAATTTTGTATCCTGGTTCTCAGAGACCCATCTCTAATTTCTTTATGTCCAATAAAACGCTAACTTCTAATTAAAGTAGATAAATGGTATTTGTCCAATTATCTAGTGACCAAGTGGTACTTTAAGTCTTGGCCTAGATTATACACATAATTTGTAACTTCTCTCTTAGCTCGCATCTAATGAACTCCCATGAGGTGGTAGGCCCTTTACAGATATTAGCTCTTTGGTGGAGGATGGGATAAATAACTAGCAGGTTGCCCAAGGGGCTTCTGAGGTGCTGGCATTTCTCTGTTTCTTGATTTGGAGTGTATTATTGGGTTGGCCAGTAAGGTAGGTCATTTGGGTTTTTCTGTAAGAAATTATGGATTGGCCGATCAAATCCATAGTTAAATCTGCTGCTACTGCTGCTAAGTCGCTTCAGTTGTATCCGACTCTGTGACCCCATAGACGGCAGCCCACCAGGCTCCCCATCCCTGGGATTCTCCAGGCAAGAACACTGGAGTGGGTTGCCATTTCCTTCTCCAATACTTTTTGATAATTCAGGAAATGCTCATTTAGCATAAAGGTACTTTTCTGCATGTATGTGTGTGTATTATGCTTTATATACAAGTAGGTTCATTGAAGCATTGACTATGATTTGATAAAACAAAATAAATGGAGGTTTGTTGGACAGTATCATATCTATTGATTATATAATAGAATATGAGACAAACTTTATAAAAAAAACAATCTTAGGTGTAACATAGATCTAAGTTTGAATTGTAGCTTTATTCCTGCTTGTCAAAGTCAAATAAATTATTTATCTTTTATGAATTTTAAATCACCTCACCATAACATGAGAAAATAACATCTAATTTACAGAGTCTTGTACGGACAAAATGAGGGAATATTTAAGGTCCCTAACATACTGCCCGCAGTGTAGCGCCTGGCTAACACACAGTAGATGAGGGAAAATGACAGGTAGGTCAATAGCGTGGATGTCTTCTCTGTATTAATTCAGCCTTTCTACCAGTAATGTGGAACCAGTCTGATTTTATAACAAATATAATGAGCCATTGTCTGCCTCAGGAATGCATGTCAGTTCTCCGTAATGTTACCGGCTTACGCTGTGACTCATAAAGGGAGACTTCTGATTCACACCTCTGAGGTATGCCATGTCAGTTCTTTGCTGGGGACTCCTTGCAACTCTTTCCTTTCCAAGAGTCCTTACTCAAGACACATCGCCTCATTTTGCACGATGACCATGCCATTCAGCAGCTCACACAGCAGCTCTTGTGCTTGGTCCCGGCTGTCCCGGGCCTGGCAGTGGGAGAGATTGTCCTGCGTGTGTGGAAGGTGTGGAGTTGCGGGGTGAGTGCAGAGTCTGGTCTGGTCTCCACTGCCCAGTGATGCTCTCCTGTGGGTGGGACCACAGCTCACTGAGCTTTGAGTCCTGTCACCTGGATTCCGGGCTCTCATATGTCTTCTCCCCTGGCTAATAGAAGAGCTCCCAGTCAAACATAACTTTTTCAGTTTAAATTAAAATAAAATACAATTTGGGCCCTCAATGTCAGTAGCCACATTGAGTCCTCAGTAGCTACAACATTAGATAGTGCAGAGACAAGACACCTCCGTCATCCCCGGAAGAACATAGCTCACACTGTAGGGTAACTGTCGGTCAGTCTTTCAAGTAGTAGACCAGTGAGTGTCAATCCTGCCTTTTCATTTAAATCATCTGAAGAAGAGTTTCCCCCTAGTGGCTCAGTGGTAAAGACTCTGCCTGCCAATACAGGAGACCCAGGTTCCATCCCTGTTCTGGGAAGATCCCACATGCCGCAGAGCAGCTAAGCTCATGCACCACAACTCCTGAGCCCACGTGCTACGACTTATGCCCTAGAAGCCATGCTCCGCAACAAGAGAAGCCACCTCAATGAGAAGCTGGCACATTGCAACTGGGAAGTAGCCCGCGCTTGCCAAGACTGGAGGAAGCCCTTGTGCAGCATCAAAGACCCAACACAGCCCCAAATAAATAATCTTTAAAAAGATCACCTGAACAAATCTTTTAAAACACAACAGCAGAGATTCCCTTGGTCCACCCTCCAAGAGTTGCTCCACAGTAGGGGCCAAGTATTGGGCTTACAGCATATTACTCCCCAGATGACTCTAAATACACCTGGGATTGAGACCTGCATCGGTGGCCTGGGAGCTCCTTGTTAGTGGGCTGGTATTGTGTCTTTCATGTTTGTATTTTGTGAATTTGCCAACATAGTTTACTAGCTTATCAGATATTTATTGGGCCCCTATTATATGCTACTGTTTGGGATGTTGGGTATATTAGATAAATCAGACAGAATCTCTGCCTTGATGATAATTTGACAGTCCGGTGGGAGAGAGAGAGAGACGTTAATATCAGATCCTCAAGCTGGAAAGTACTTAGAAACTGGCAAGTACTAAAGGAAAGCTTGCAGGATACAAAAAGGAAACCTGATGTCATTCGAGGAGGGTGGGTGGGGAATACCTCTGGAGCATACACTGGCTGCTCATGCCATACTAAGTGAAGCCCATCAAGCCTTTGAGGCAGGTCTCCTATTACGCCTTCTTATAGATGATGGAGCTGAATTGTGAAGGGCCACACTGTCTTGTCCAGGAGGCCACAACTGGCAAGGACTGGGAGGGGAGCCTGGCTGACTCCAGCTTGGCTGTTTACAGCTACTGTGTGCATGTCGTCGTCGACCTGACACTTGGCAGGGGCTCAACAAGCACGGGATGAATTGCTGCTTATCAGCCGGATGGGTCCCCAGAAAATGCTCTGTCAGTGGCCATTAAATATTCACTGGTCGTGAATATTCATGAATGAATCCATCAAATGTAACCTCACAGCAGTGTAACCCATGGGATGACTTTGGTGCCTCTCAGATAGGGGCCGCAATAGCAGTTATCATCATCCCTGTGGCCTGAAAATGTGGGGATAAACTCAGATCTTACCCACTGCAGGGCCCTGATAGGGTTTCTGCAGTCACCAATGATTACAGCATATTTAGGGGTTTTTTTGTCAGCTTATGTGGGCAGCCCTGTGACATTTAATTCTTAAAAAACGAGATGAGTAAAACAGTGATGTTGCACATCTTCCCATGAGCCATACTCAGTGGAATCCAGGCCGTTCCTGTCCAAGGGCTTCTGGTCTCTTCCAGAGAAGCCACAAGAGGCTGAGCCCCGATGTCTGTTTCCCAGTGTGTTTTCATAATTTTCTTGGTTTCTCACAGTGCTTAAGTGACACAAAACCCATCTGATGTTCTTTGGAACTTTAAGAAGCATTTCTGTATTTCTGGTTTGAGAATACTTAACCACCCACCTCCCCAAAACGATTTGAAAGATGATTGAGAATGGTGAAAGGACTTACTCTAAGAGGGTATCTGTTATTTTTTGCATGTAAGCTTTATCAGTATTAATTATAAATCAATAAGAGATCTTTTATTGGAAAAACAAATCATCTCCCTGTAAGCAGTTTAGTTTGAAATGGTTTTAGGAATTTGTCTCTCTCTTTCTCTTACTTGTCCCTGCTGTATATGAGGAGATTTTAAAAAACAAAATACTGAATTCTGCAAACTACTTGTATCAAGGGGAAATTTTCCAAGCCGTTCAGTTCTTCTATGTTGGTTCTAAGTTTTGAAGTCTTAACAGTGTTGAACTGTGAAATACATTCTCATTTAGAAAGTTTTACCTGGTGAATGTGTTCTTTCCCTCTCTCTCCCACTAACACATGTTTAAAACAGCAGGTATTTTCTTGAACATTGTAGAGGTTTTGAAGGAGGTTGCAGTTCTTAAGATAGTCTGATTCTCTTTCCCTTGAACATATGCCAGACTTAGAACTCTCCTCTATTGAAGAGAGTGTAATAGAAGTGATACCATGTGATTTCCAAGGACAGTTCATAAAAGAGACAGCTTCCACCGAGGTCCCCCACCTCATCTTTTGTTTTGGAGGAAACCAGCCGCCATGCTGTGAGGACACTCAAGCAGCCCCGAGGCTTTTTTTTCCCCACCAAAAAGCGCTGCTGAAGCACATTTGCTAGCCCCAAACCTTCAGGTGACCGCAGCTCTGACCGACATCCTGCCCTTGGTCTTTGAGTGCAGCCTGAGGTCAGAAGAGTTGCAGTGGGACTGACAGTCACAGGATTTCTGCCCCTGCGAGCACGGGCATGTGTGTGCACGTGGTGGGTCCAGTATAAGTCAGAGTGTGTCTCTAGAGAAAGGAGAGCTTACTACATCTCATGCTGCTGGAGACGAAAGTGGTACACTGTGCTTGTATAAAGTGGAAGAGTCGTGTGGTTCACTGTGAGCCTGGATGTACCAAATTTGTTTTTCTATCACATGACTTAGTTGAGTTCAATTGGTTCTTTTTTTTTTTTTAACAGATGTTATTTAAACACACGCACATGTACACTTCTCCTTGGCAGGAAAAACCCAGGACATTCCTGCTACTAGGTCTTTTTCTGTGATTAAAAAATAATGAATCACAAATCAAAATGTGTGTTTTATTGTTATATGGTGGCTTCCTTAAAATTCATGCCAAGATATATTTGGAGTACATTTTAGCTTATTAGTAACACATGGTATCCACTAGAAATCTCTGTAACATCGTTAGTCTGAAAATTTGAGTTCTCAAATCCTTTTATTTTAGCAAATAAAAAAGTGACAGTGGTATGCCATTTGATTACAAGCATATGATGGGAAAGTATTATTTCTGAAATATAGCTGGATGGTCATGAATAGTTCCCAGCTTTTTTCAGTCAGGAAAGGAAACACTGCTTTCTTATTGCTTCCTCTTTTATTCCCCCTTTCATTTTCAGTTACAGTTGCATAGTGAGTGGTTTTAAAAGAACATTTGTAATTTTTAAAGCAAAATTAAAATGTGATTTTCACCCCAGATTTTCATTTTGATAATTTATGTTTTAAGAAATAGCTTGTCATATATGAGGAAATCTAAGATTTTAAAGGTAAAGTGCTAAATTCATCAGTGGATAGGATGAATCTTTATATCTTTATAGGATGATCTTTATATCTAAGTAATTTCCAACTTCATTTCAGCTAGTTTTTTTTTAGTTAACATTTTCTCAAATTTAAAGGTATAGTGTGAAGTTAATTGTAAGTAGAGTCGATAATTAAGTTTAGAGTCTTAATTGTAATGATATTTTTAATCCTGTGGTTTTCTGTGGGGAGAAAGTTTTCTTAATCAGTTCAGTTCAGTTCAGTCACTCAGTCATGTCTGACTCTTTGCAACCCCATGAATCACAGTACACCAGGCCTCCTTGTCCATCACCAACTCCCGGAGTTCACTCAGATTCATGTTCATTGAGTCAGTGATGCCATCCAGCCATCTCATCCTCTGTCGTCCCCTTCTCCTGCCCCCAATCCCTCCCAGCATCAGGGTCTTTTCCATTGAGTCAACTCTTCTCATGAGGTGGCCAAAGTACTGGAGTTTCAACTTCAGCATCATTCCCTCCAAAGAAATCCCTGTGCTGATCTTTAGAATGGACTGGTTGGATCTTGCAGTCCAAGGGACTCTCAAGAGTCTTCTCCAACACCACAGTTTAAGAATAGATAGAGATAAAAAATAGATTAGAATTTTAATGGAAGGAATGTCAAGAGGTATACAGAGAACATAGTCTGTGTTTAGAATATTTTCTCCTTTTTGTCATTTTCCAAATTGGTGGCTGATAATCTGATTAAAAAAATTTTTTTTGAGTGAACGTGAAGTCGCTCAGTCGTGTCCAACTCTGTGACCCCATGGATTGTAGCCTACCAGCCTTCTCAGTCCCTGGGATTTTCCAGGCAAGAGTACTGGAGTGGGTTGCCATTGCCTTCTCCAGGGGATCTTCCCGACCCAGGGATTGAACCCGGATCTCCCACATTGTAGGCAGACGCTTTACCCTCTGAGCCACCAGAGAATGAAAGTAAACCTATAAATAAACAAAACTAGGCCCTCAGGAATAGAAGGCCCTAGACAGAAAAACTGCAAATAGCTCTTGGTGGTAGTTGTAGTGATTTCAGCAAAGTTTAAACAAATTACTTTGGACCTTCAAGGCAATTTGAATTTTTGTAAGTCCATCATTACTTCTTTGTTTAAAACAACTTTTATTGTTATTTATTTATTTGGTTGCACAAGGGATCTTTTAATTGCGGCATGTGAGATCTAGTTCCCTGACCAGGGATCAAACCCGGGCCCCCTAATTTGGATTGCAGTGTCTTAAGAGGGAGATCCCCCATCATTACTCCTTAAAAAAGAAAGCAAAATAATGGATTCCTTCAGAATGATCAAGGAAGCAGGCTTTTCTAAAAGGGAATACAATTATCTGATCGAGAGTACTATTGCTCAAATTATGTAGGGATAAAACCAGAGGAGTTTTTTAAGCTGCCTTTAGAAAATTGAAGTCTCTTTCCAGAACAACCTTGCACCTCGAGGCTCTTTGGGAACTGACAGTTTTTGTATTCAAGCCATTGGCTCAAACACTCCTGTTACTTGAAATCAGAAGCTATCTGGGGTGTGTATGTGTATGCACTTCCTCCATTTTGCTGATCTGGAATGAATGGTCTTAACTTTAAAATGAGTTAATATTTTATAATGTTTGCTTACAACTTATGGGAGCATGCTTCATGAAAAATGAACTCATGTTAAATGAAATTGGGAACACTTACTCCATAACCTGTAATTTGGGTTTTTTGAAAAAGCCTTGAGATGAACAAGAAAAATACTCCGTTAAAGGTGACTATTAAAAAAAAATGTTTCTGTACCTTCATGGTCCAAGTTTGATAGAAGTGATAAATTATAACTGCCATTTATTGAGTGCCTGCTACAGGCCAGGTGCCTGTTGTCCCTTAATCATCTCAACAGTCCTGCATGAAAGACATTGTCATCCCCTATTTAGGGGTGAAGGGACCTGGTTTAAATTACTGGCACAGCTAGTAAGTTTAAATTTAAACCTGGCTTAAATTACTCGCACAGCTTGTCAGTAGCTACAAGTCTTGAAACTTATTTCTTTATCATCCCAAAGCTGCCGAGGCAGAATTGTCAAGACTATTAGCTGTCAGAGGTGAATGACTGCCGACCCAGGATAGCCCACTAAGGATTCATTCAGTGGGGTGCAGAACTCATGGGCATGCCATCCTGGATGCCTCACCTGTGGAGACAGGCAGACAAGAAAAAGAAGCAGTAATCCTGTAACTTGGAAGTATTAGATGGGTCACTTAAAACAGAGAACAGTTTTATTCCTTCAGACTACAGCTGGAATTGAGGATTACCCACAAAGTATTCCCCAGTTTCACTCCTATTTCTACTGTGTCCTTTGTAATT
This sequence comes from Raphicerus campestris, assembly GCA_006410735.1. NCBI lineage: Eukaryota > Metazoa > Chordata > Mammalia > Artiodactyla > Bovidae > Raphicerus > Raphicerus campestris. Next base: position 649,663 of record SJYW01049087.1, on the reverse strand, counting down.
AGCCTAATTGGTACATGAACAAGGCACTTAGACCAGTATATTCATATGTTCTCTTACATAGATTAAACATGCCTCCTGCACATCATCATTAATGTATTGTGGGTTAGTTCAGACAGGTTTGGGATCAAATACTGATTTAGCCTCTGATTGGTGGTGAGAAACCTGTGCACAGAGAACACTTTAAGCAATGGGGTCTTCATTTCTGTAAAAGGGAATAATAATTTCTGCCTCCCTGGACTGTCGTGAAGAATAACACATATGATTCAGAACCAGTGGTGATTGCCTTCATCCTTATCAACTGGGGGCTTTCTGAAATAGCCGAGGGAAAGTCTGGACAAACCTAGTTTGTCATTCTAGATCTGCGATCATGGAGATGAGTCCAAGACCCTTCACCTCGCCCTCCACCCCATTTCAGTCCTGTTTTCTTAGTCTGAAAATGGGGCATTAATGCCTACTTTGTTAAAATTGGGAAATACGTATATAAACTACTTAGTCTTGATGCTAGGACATAGTGTGTGTTAGTTGCTCAAGTCAAGTCCAACTCTTTGCAACCCCATGGACTGTAGCCCACCAGGCTTCTCTCTCCATAGGATTTTCCAGACTAGAATACTGGAGTGGGTTGCCATTCTCCAGGGGAACTTCCCGACCCAGGGTCTGAACCCAGGTCTCCTGCATTGCAAGCAGATTTTTTTACCCTGTGAGCCACCAGGGAAGCCTAGGACATAATAATCAGTGATAATTATTATAATTGCAGTTAATTGCAAAAAAAAGCTAGAAAACTTTTAGCCTGTATTTCTTCAAATTGTTTATTGATTCTTATATTCTTTTATCTTTCTGGGACTCCAGTTACTTTTATGTTAGATATCGTCCCCACAGACGATCAAGACTCATCAAGACTCAGCTTGTTCAGTTTTAGTCTTTATACTTCTTGTGCTTTAGTTTGGATAACATCTACTTACTTGTCTTCAAGTTGACTGCTTCTGTCTTCTGCAGCATCTGGTCTGCTATTAGTCTCGCCCAATCAGTTTTTTTATTTGAATATTATAGTTTTTANTTGTTCAGTTTTAGTCTTTATACTTCTTGTGCTTCAGTTTGGATAACGTCTACTTACTTGTCTTCAAGTTGACTGCTTCTGTCTTCTGCAGCATCTGGTCTGCTATTAGCCTCGCCCAATCAATTTTTTTATTTGAATATTATAGTTTTTAGTTCTTAGATTTCCATATAGTTCTTCTTTAGAATTTTTATCTCCTCTGTAATTCTTTATCTTTTCACCCATTTTATCCAACTTTTCCTATACATTCTTGAATGTATTTGTAATATTTATTTTTGGTTGTGCAGAGTCTTCCTTCATTGCTGCGTCTGGGCCTTCTCTAGTTGTGACGAGTGGCGGTTACCCTGTGTTGCAGCGCGTGGGCGTCTCACTGTGGCGACTTCCCTTGCTGCGGAGCACAGGCTCTGTGCGTGGGCTTCAGTAGTTGTAGCTCACAGCCTCAGTAGTTGTGGTGCACAGCGTCTGGAGCACAGACTCAGTAGCTGNTCTCTAGTTGTGACGAGTGGCGGTTACCCTGTGTTGCAGCGCGTGGGCGTCTCACTGTGGCGACTTCCCTTGCTGCGGAGCACAGGCTCTGTGCGTGGGCTTCAGTAGTTGTAGCTCACAGCCTCAGTAGTTGTGGTGCACAGCGTCTGGAGCACAGACTCAGTAGCTGTGGTGCACAGGCTTAGCTGTGCTATGGCCTGTACAGTCTTCCTGGACCAGGGCTCGGACCTGTGTCCCCTGCATTGGCAGGTGGATTTTTATCCACTGTACCAGCAGGGAGGTCCTGTTCTATTTATTTTTGAAATTATTTCATACTAAATCCAACATCTTGTTGTCTGTGGTTCTGCTTCTCTTGACTTTGTTGACTTTTAGCTGCATATCTTCTGTTTCTTTGCATGTCTAGCAGTTTCTGATGGCAAGGTAGATATAGTGAAGTACATGTTGTAAAGGCTCCGGATAGTTACCTTTCTGAGAAGTGTTTTAATTTTAGTACACAGCTCAATTGCTGGTGATCACCATCACCTAGACTCAACAGGTATGAGTTTGAGCAAACTCTGGGAGATAGTGAAAGACAGGAATGCCTGGTGTGCTGCAGTCCATGGGGTCACAAAAAGTCAGACATGGCTTAGCAACTGAACAACAGCCATCACCTTGACCCTGTGGAAAGCTTTTTTAGGGTGAGTTTGTTTTAGTTTTGCTCATGGTCCTAGGATGCAGCTCTTCGTCGTGCTACATGGTCCATACTCCAAACGTACAGTGCTCTGGGCCTTCAGCCCACAGTGCTTACCATGCCCTGCTGACTTTGTGGGAGTTGAATTCCATGCCTTACTCAATCTAGGGAAACCTGCTGGCTGAAACCTGCTCAGCTCTCAGATGTTGTCCTCCACAGGGCTTCCTGAAGTATCAGTCATACATGTGCAGTGCAGGGTCAGCCAAGGATTTGAAGGGAGGGTATACACAGACATGCGGGCTCTCCTTTCTCTGACTTCCTCCTTTCTAAGATCCCCACGCCCCCTCCCCCCTCCCTGCCACTCAATTTCCAGCTACTAATGCAATCCTGAACTCTGACCTCTGACACCTTAGCTCAGTAAAATGCACTTTCTGCAGAAGTTCTGTTCTCCTTGCCCAGCATGAACGGAGATCTGTCCTCAGAAGAAAAGCCAGTAACAGATGGTCTTTCCCAGAGCAGTTCCCTTCCTCAAAGGGTGGCATCCCTGCCTCTTTCTTCATGCCTTTGTGTACTTTGCAGTGACTTCAAACGGTTGTTATTTTTATATTTTGTCCATCGTTTATCATTGTTAATGAAAGGAGCGTTAGCCTGGCAGCAGTCACTCTGTCACGTTAGCAACTGCAGGCCTTTAATTATTAGAATCATATATGAGAAGGCTCCCTGCTGGCCCAGTAGTGGAGAGTCCACCTGCCAGTGCAAGAGACGCACATTCAGTCCCCATCCGGGAGGATCCCACATGCTGTGGAACAACTGAGCACGTGCCCCACAGCTATTAAACCTATGGCTCCAGAGCCCAGGAGCTGCAGCTGCTGAAGCCCATGAGCCTGGAGCCTGTGCTCCACAACAAGAGAGGCCTCCATGAGAGGCCTGCACACTGAACTCGAGAGTAGACCCTGCTCACCACAACCAGAGAAAAGCCCCAGCAGCAGCAGAGATCCAGCATAGCCAAAAAAAAAATTTTTTTAATATATATGACTAATTCATTTATTATTATATATGACTAATACATTTATTAAGCCCTTATTGAACCTAGAGCTAGAAAGAATTGCCAGAACGCTCTTGGCTCACAGGCAGTTACTATGTTTTAAGGCAATTCAATTTAAATCAATAAATAATAAATGCCAGTGTATGATAAGTGACTTGAGAGGTATACCTTCAACTGAGGTTAGTGGAGCTGAAAGTCAGCATTTCATTTGTTCAGTCAGAGCTACTAAGTACCAGCGAGATGAGTGAGTAATAGGACAAACAGGATAAGTAGTGATGTCTGCTCTCTTAAACTTAGTTTATTGTGAAGTAAAATATATTTATCTACAGTTGAAGTAAAATATATTTATCTACGGTCACACTTGATTTGAGGTTAGATTTTAAAGTCTGCCTGGATGGAAAGTAACCCATGGAGTCAAAGCAAACCTTGAATATGCTTGGATGGCCTATAAAGTACACTTAAAATAGAACCCCTGTGTTTTTACGTAGCGTTGGCAGTCCTTTAAGAGCCCTGGTATTTAAAGACACATGGTCTTTAAGCCAGTCACCCTTAGCCCAGGGAGAGAGGCCCTCTGCCAGCAGGTGGAGAGCAGGTTGGCGTGTCTTCCTGCCCCAGGGACATGCGCTCGTTGAGTGGAATGGGGGCTGGCTCACTCTCTCTGTCTCTGTCTCTCTCTCTTGTTCTTTCACATCTGCTAAGTTAAATCTCATCAGTTAAAGGCACAGATATAAAACCCCATTTGTGATTTTCTGTCCTTTTCACTGACCCTTCTCACTGTTTAAATATTCAGGTCAGTAGCTATCTGTAGATTTTTTTTTTTTTAACTTTTTGCTTTATATTGGAATATAGCCGGTTAACAATGTTGTGATAGTTTCAGGTGGACAGCAAAAGGACTCAGCCATAAGCATACATGCGTCCATTCTCCCCCCAACCCCCAACTCCCCTCCCATCCAGGCCGCCACATAACGCTGAGCAGCGTTCCCTGTGCTCTACAGTGGGGCCCTGTTGATCATCCAGTTTAAACAGAGCTGTGCATACATGTGGATCCCAAACTCCATGACTATCCCCTCGCCCTACTCTCCCCCACCCCTCACCCCCTTACCCAGTAACCCTAAGTTAGTTCTCTGTGATTCTGTTCCTGTTTTGTGAATAAGGTTGTTAGTATCATTTCCGCATGTAAGGGATGTCACATAGTATCTCTCCTTCTCTGCCTGACTGACTTCACTCAGCAGAACCATCTCTAGGTCTGTAGTTCTTTTCTCAGGACCACCTTTCTCCTTTGAACAACCCTCGCTGGCCACTGCAGTTAAGACTCTGTAGCCTGCCTGTACCTTACTGCCTGTTTCCAGCTGCATTCGACCGCGCTCTTAGATGCTTCATATCTCATCAAATTCGGATTCTTTTCCTGTATGAAGACGCTTCACTTCTGGAGGAAAGCCAGGGTCTCTGGGTTTGTTTCTGTGTATGGTACTTTCCGCAGGTGTGCTTAAACCCTCTCTTTTTTCACACGCTCTCCCGACCACCTGGCATATCACACGTGAAGCAGCTCCATCACGGTTGTTCACGTTATACACCATCGTAAGGGAGCCATGCTCTGTGATAACCTCCAGAAAGCAGCCAGCCGTGTGTTGAATGCCATATGTGGTCTGGGAGCGGACAAGAATCCTAAAGTGTCTGTTCCCAGGACTGGAGGGACTTTCCAGTTGAGTCTTTAGCTCAGAAAGATAACTGCATTGATTTTTCTGATCCTCTGTTTGAGTATGAAAATCAAGCAAATTGCTATTGATCATGAAGTGTCTTTCATTGATAATCAGTCCCATGAGACAGAATGCTCAGGAGCTGTCAGGGGATGATCTTGTGAGGATGACATCGCTTGCATTCACCGGTGGCAGAAAGGTATTCTTCCATGTCTCAGACAGTTCGTCTAACGTACACGTTCTCTGCATGGAGAATTGCAGGGGGCTGCTTCTTTGGAATGCCTGGGGCTGACTTTTTTTTTTTGAGTAACGTTTTCTATTTGATTTTTTACCCCCATATGGAAGTGTAATGTGGATTAACATGTTTGTTGTAGAAAATTCAAATTAACTAACAGAAGAAAGTACTACTCAGCCATGTTTCTTCTTACACTGCATTTTGTTTTGTGTATTCTCAGTCCCAGACAGCACTGTTAGGTGGTACCTAGCTGCAGTTCTACAGCCCTCTTCCTGCTTGTCTGCCCTCAGGGTGATGTCTATTACAGGAGTTCTGAGATGGAGAGATCTGTCTTGCTGTATTGCTGCTGGGCTGCAGGCACAGTGACGAGTGGAAACGGTGGCCCCAGTGCAGAAGAGCTGGGACGTGCCCGGGCTAGCTGTAGCTGCACATTTCTTAGCAAATCCCTTCATTTCTCAGGACCTCATTTTATTTTCTGTGAAACAGAGAAGATGATCCCTACCATGTCTGATTATGAGTTGAAAGTGAAAGTGTTAGTCACTCAGTTGTGTTCAGTTCCTCGCAATTCCATGGACTGTTGCCCACCAGGCTCTTCTGCCCGTGGGATTCTCCAGGCAAGAATACTGGAGTGGGTTGCCATGCCCTTCTTCAGGTGGTCTTCCCAACCCAGGGATCGAACCTGGGTCTCCTGCATTGAAGGCGGATTCTTTACCAACTGAACCACCAGGGAAGTGGTTATAAATGANATTGTTGTGCTTCTGAAAATTCTAGGGAAGGCCTCACTGGAGAAATACAAGGTTTTTTTAAAGAATACTGTATTTAATATATTCCCAAGGCACCTGTTACTGCCAGCCACTAGGAGTGTAAACTCCTGAGTGCAGACGTCACTTTCCAAATATTGTTGGAAGCCCCTGCCCTCAGCCTAGGCCGGGCAGCCTGCTGTTTGTCCCCATCACTGCTGTTGCCCTTGTCATGGTAGAAATGTATCGAGTCTGCTGTTTACCACTCAGCATCTTACTCCATCTCTGCAGTGCTCCTGTGAGGTCAGTACCGTCATGACCTCCGTTTCATAGCATGGGAATGAGGTTTAGAAAAAGGTGAAGTTGCTGGGTCAGTGCATCATGAAATATCAGTAATAGACCTGAGTGTGTCTCACAGCTCTGAGAGTAAAAAGTGCTAATTTAAGTTCCCTTATGCATTGTTTGGCCTTGGCCTTTTTTTTTTTTTCCAGTATCTTCCCAAGGAGGTTGATGACAGTACTTATCTCATAGGCTTGTTAATAAGCGCGATCGAAGGAATGTATGTAAAGTGCTCAGTGCAGTGAGCAGCCTGCTCAGCAGTGCTCAGTACTGAATGCTCAGCAAACTAGCAGTTATCCCTGTCACAACTGGAGCGAGAGATCACTACCTAGATATTGCCGTGGTGCTTAAATGTGTGTGTGCACTGTGCTCAGTCGTGTCCAGCTCTTTGCATTCCACGACTCCTCTGTCCATGGGATTTTTCAGACAAGAATACTGGAGTGAGTTGGTATTTCCTCCTCCAGGGGATCTTCCCGACCCAGGGATCAAACCCTCGTCTCCTGTGTCTCTTGCATTGGGAGGCTGTTTCTTTACCTGCTGAGCCATTGAGTAAGTATACAAAGGTGATTTCAAGCTGTGTGGAACATATCAGAGGACTAGTGTATCTTCGTCATCTCTCCAAAGTCATGCCAGCAGTTGAAATCCTAAGTGGCCCTTTCTGGTTCAGTTGTTAAAACTATATTATTTTGTTCTTTCATCAGAACTGAAGGAAGTAACATAGCGCTTGCTGTCTTATATATTCTGCAACTATACCCTGAATGGCAGAAGGTGTTGTTCAGTCATGTCTGACTCTTTGCGACCCTATAGACTGTAGCCTACCAGACTCTTCCATCCATGGGATTTTCCAGGCAAGAGTACTGGAGTGGATTGCCATTTCCTTCTTCAGAGGATCTTCCCAACCCAGGGATCGAACCCAGGTCTCCCGCATTGTAGGCAGACACTTTACTGTCTGAGCCACCAGGGAATCCACTATAAATATTAGAAAAACATGGGTCTCCATAAGAGATGGATCAGATTTCTCGCTCACCTTTTTTTTTTTTTTCTTTCCTTTTATTCCATCTCTGTCTTCACCTGCTCCTCCCAGCCTCTACTTTTAAGATTTATTTGTTTGACTGGGCCGGGTCTTAGTTGTGGCATGTGGGATCTAGTTCCCCGACTAGGGATTGAACCTGGGTCCCGTGCATCACGAACTCGGGAGTCTTAGCCACTGGACCACCGGGGAAGTTCCAACCCCAACCCCTACTTTGCTGCTGCTGCTAAGTCGCTTCAGTCGTGTCCGACTCTATGCGACCCCATAGACGGCAGCCCACCAGGCTCTGCTGTCCCTGGGATTCTCCAGGCAAGAACACTGGAGTGGGTTGCCATTTCCTTCTCCTACTTTACCAGCTTCCAAAAATCATCAGACACTTGAGTAAAGTTCTTAAAACAAACTGTCCTGCTCTCTGAGATGTCCTGAACCAATTCTCTGCGTCCCAAGTCCCACCCATGCCTACACGGTGCTCCCCTAGCCCAAGGCCTTCATTTCCCTCTCCTTCCCTAAACCCCTGCATTTACATTCCTCTCAAATTGCTTACTCTACTCTGTAATCTGTCCCTCCTTCTGCCTCCACCAGGATCCTGCCTCCTTGCCCTCTGTGCCTGCTGAAAGCCAGTTTGGTAAACCCTTTATTTTGTACAAAGGGATGTGTGTGGTTATATAATCTTTTGGGTGAATTGTCACTGTTGGCTTTATAATTCAGTAAAATACTTGAAACATGGGAGACATACATTCCTATGTTCTTTGATATGAAACACATCTCGATATTGTAATTAATCATGGATATAGAGGTAGTAGTGGCTGATAATTTAGGGGCATGTGCCACCTGCCAGGCACTGTTCTAAGCACCTTTTATTTAACTCCCATCACTTAAACCCTCAGTAGAATTAGTAGTAGTAGTCTAAGATTTAGCTCACTAAATTAGCTGTTCTATTTTCAGATGTGTAAAATTTCATATACATGTGTATAGATTATAAATGTGGGACTTATATCAGGTGGCGCTGGTGGTAAAGAAGACGTAAGAGAGACAGGTTCAATCCCTAGGTCAATCCTCTGGGAAGATCCCCTGGAGGAGGGCAGGCAACCTCTTCTACTATTCTTGCCTAGAGAATCTCATGGACAGAGGAGCCTGGCGGGCTATAGTTCATAGAGTCACAAAGAGTTGGACCTGAAGCAACTTAGCACGCATGCACATATAAATGTGGATATTATATATAGACATAACTCTTGTGGGTGTGTGTGTATAGATATATATATATAT
>SJYW01049087.1:596180-633932 GCA_006410735.1 Raphicerus campestris | reverse complement strand
TTTTTTTTTTTTCCAGTATCTTCCCAAGGAGGTTGATGACAGTACTTATCTCATAGGCTTGTTAATAAGCGCGATCGAAGGAATGTATGTAAAGTGCTCAGTGCAGTGAGCAGCCTGCTCAGCAGTGCTCAGTACTGAATGCTCAGCAAACTAGCAGTTATCCCTGTCACAACTGGAGCGAGAGATCACTACCTAGATATTGCCGTGGTGCTTAAATGTGTGTGTGCACTGTGCTCAGTCGTGTCCAGCTCTTTGCATTCCACGACTCCTCTGTCCATGGGATTTTTCAGACAAGAATACTGGAGTGAGTTGGTATTTCCTCCTCCAGGGGATCTTCCCGACCCAGGGATCAAACCCTCGTCTCCTGTGTCTCTTGCATTGGGAGGCTGTTTCTTTACCTGCTGAGCCATTGAGTAAGTATACAAAGGTGATTTCAAGCTGTGTGGAACATATCAGAGGACTAGTGTATCTTCGTCATCTCTCCAAAGTCATGCCAGCAGTTGAAATCCTAAGTGGCCCTTTCTGGTTCAGTTGTTAAAACTATATTATTTTGTTCTTTCATCAGAACTGAAGGAAGTAACATAGCGCTTGCTGTCTTATATATTCTGCAACTATACCCTGAATGGCAGAAGGTGAAGTTGTTCAGTCATGTCTGACTCTTTGCGACCCTATAGACTGTAGCCTACCAGACTCTTCCATCCATGGGATTTTCCAGGCAAGAGTACTGGAGTGGATTGCCATTTCCTTCTTCAGAGGATCTTCCCAACCCAGGGATCGAACCCAGGTCTCCCGCATTGTAGGCAGACACTTTACTGTCTGAGCCACCAGGGAATCCACTATAAATATTAGAAAAACATGGGTCTCCATAAGAGATGGATCAGATTTCTCGCTCACCTTATTTTTTTTTTCCTTTCCTTTTATTCCATCTCTGTCTTCACCTGCTCCTCCCAGCCTCTACTTTTAAGATTTATTTGTTTGACTGGGCCGGGTCTTAGTTGTGGCATGTGGGATCTAGTTCCCCGACTAGGGATTGAACCTGGGTCCCGTGCATCACGAACTCGGGAGTCTTAGCCACTGGACCACCGGGGAAGTTCCAACCCCAACCCCTACTTTGCTGCTGCTGCTAAGTCGCTTCAGTCGTGTCCGACTCTATGCGACCCCATAGACGGCAGCCCACCAGGCTCTGCTGTCCCTGGGATTCTCCAGGCAAGAACACTGGAGTGGGTTGCCATTTCCTTCTCCTACTTTACCAGCTTCCAAAAATCATCAGACACTTGAGAAAAGTTCTTAAAACAAACTGTCCTGCTCTCTGAGATGTCCTGAACCAATTCTCTGCGTCCCAAGTCCCACCCATGCCTACACAGTGCTCCCCTAGCCCAAGGCCTTCATTTCCCTCTCCTTCCCTAAACCCCTGCATTTACATTCCTCTCAAATTGCTTACTCTACTCTGTAATCTGTCCCTCCTTCTGCCTCCACCAGGATCCTGCCTCCTTGCCCTCTGTGCCTGTTGAAAGCCAGTTTGGTAAACCCTTTATTTTGTACAAAGGGATGTGTGTGGTTATATAATCTTTTGGGTGAATTGTCACTGTTGGCTTTATAATTCAGTAAAATACTTGAAACATGGGAGACATACATTCCTATGTTCTTTGATATGAAACACATCTCGATATTGTAATTAATCATGGGTATAGAGGTAGTAGTGGCTGATAATTTAGGGGCATGTGCCACCTGCCAGGCACTGTTCTAAGCACCTTTTATTTAACTCCCATCACTTAAACCCTCAGTAGAATTAGTAGTAGGAGTCTAAGATTTAGCTCACTAAATTAGCTGTTCTATTTTCAGATGTGTAAAATTTCATATACATGTGTATAGATTATAAATGTGGGACTTATATCAGGTGGCGCTGGTGGTAAAGAAGACGTAAGAGAGACAGGTTCAATCCCTAGGTCAATCCTCTGGGAAGATCCCCTGGAGGAGGGCAGGCAACCTCTTCTACTATTCTTGCCTAGAGAATCTCATGGACAGAGGAGCCTGGCGGGCTATGGTCCATAGAGTCACAAAGAGTTGGACCTGAAGCAACTTAGCACGCATGCACATATAAATGTGGATATTATATATAGACATAACTCTTGTGGGTGTGTGTGTATAGATATATATATATATGGTTAATCATTTGTGGCCTCATTGAGTCAATGGACATGAGTTTGCACAAGCTCTGGGAGTTGGTAATGGACAGGGAAGCCTGGCATGCTGCAGTCCATGGGATCACAAAAAGTCATACATGACTGAGCCACTGAAGTGATTCATTTGTGGGCTAAACATACAGGACCCATGATCTTGCCTAAACATATCCAGTCTTACTTTCTGCCTCTCTCATCATATTTTTTATTTTACCTACCTGATAAGCATAATTCTTCCCAGAGTTCTGCTGTGGGTTAAATACAATATTGTGAAAAGCATTTGGGTCAGAGAAGGTTCTCAGCCAACTTCCTGTGACCTCGCTCTCTGCCTTGTCCATCTTATTTTTTGGTGAATCTGTCATCCCTCATAAACTGAGAGCGTCTCATACAACTTCCTAACCCCTCCCTGAAGTCCAAATTCAGAATAATGGCTGTGGCGAGGAAGGGGAGGAAGAGGTTGGAACTGGGTAGCGTGTGAGGGAGAGAAGAAGCATCCTGAAATAGTTTATGTCTTAACTGGTTGGTAGGTACCTGGGTATCCTATAATCTAAAGATTTCAATGTATCCTTTGAAATGTGTTCTAATTTCAAGCAGACACAAAGCCTGCCACCGTAAAGCTTGCCCCTTTAATCCTGAGACGCTTCCTTTGAAAGCGGTTGAACAGGTTTCTGAACCCCTTTTTTGCTGACCTCCAGAGCAGGAAAGGATGTCGGGCAGAGTGGGCTTCTCAGGCGCGAGGTGAGGCCCTTGCCCTCAGACAGGCGGTACTGGGGTAGCTCCAGCTTATGAAGGAGGCCAGACATGTGCATCCTGTCTGAAGCTGATGTAGCCTTTCTTTGGTGTTTCTCAGAGCAGCTTTACGGGAGGTAACTAGAACTGCATTTTATCTTTTTTAATATCTCAACCCGAAATGCTGACATTCACCCCAGGCATCATGCATTTCTAATGTGGTGACAATTAGAAGGCTGCTCGGGCCTCGTTTCATTTCACTGGATGTGTGATGCTTGTTACCTTTGTCGTGTTTTGACTTCTTTCTGGGGCATCCACCAGTCCAGGCTCACACACACTGTTGCTCCCAGGCAGTTATTGAGGGTGTGTTTGAGAGTGAAATATTTTTAAATTATTTAGTGTTCAATTATGAACAACCCAGGAGACTTAAGGAGTGAATGCTTCTCAAATTCCCGAAAGGGTAATCGACGAATCCAAGTCAACACCTCTTTACTGAGCCCTAGCTTCATAAGCTGAGCTCCCTGACACGTGAGCGGTGTGTGTTGGGTGCGAATGCAGAGGTGAGCCACTGGGAAGCCCTGCCTCTCGTGGTCTGGGGCCAGGGAAAGAGCAGTACTTACAGGAGTATGATGTGACATGGCGGAAAATGCTGCATTCGCGGTGCAGAGCACTGTGGGCAAGGAAAAATCATTGCCAAGTAAGGGGAGGCTTAGAAGAGAAAGAGCTGTCATTTGAATTAAGCCTTTAAAGGTATGGTTTTGATAGATAGTTTTGTGTTCATTTATTCTTTTTATAAATACCATGCATCTGCTGTGGACCTCTATATAAATTCCTGCTTCCCTGCACTCCAGCACAAGGAAAGAGACGCGCAGAGCTGAGCACTGGGAACTGAAACGCTGCCATGTGAGGCTGGCACCACCTGCGCTCACACATCTTTGATCGGTGCTGGGTTACTTCAGGGTATGGGGATGTGCACTACCCCTTTCTGTAAGCCTGCAAGGACTCAGAACATGGGGAGGGACAGTGTCTGCCACAGACTCACGAGAGCAGACGCACAACTCCCCGTGCTGGGAACAGACCAGAGGCTGCCACAAGGAGCTTTTGCAGGAAGGGTTGTAGTGATGGAGGCAAGAGATGATGGATGGTGTGGGATGAGGTTGATAGTCATGGAAGCAGTGAGATGTTGTCAAATTTTTGTTATATTTTTAAAGGTGGAGGCCAGGGGACTGCATCTGGGGGATGAGAAAGAAAAATCAGGTCTGACTTGTCTCCTGACGATCATAGTTTCTTAATTGCTTGAAAATGGGGTGGTAATTTGACCCCTTAACCTATGGTGTATTGGTGGATTAATTGGGGGTATAAATGAACTCAGTGCTCTGAAACAAAAGAGGGGAGCTGCCTTTGCCAGAGTGAGAACACTCAGCACACTGCCAGCCACCTTCTAGATACGTTCAGTAAAGAATGGATCCAGCTTCTTTGCTTTCTTTTTGAGAGTGTCTGGTGATCAGCCAGCATTCAGAGTAACTTGTCATTATGGCACATAACAGCTGAGACTCCTCTTTATTCTTCTTTTCAGACCATGTACAAAATGAAGAAAACTATGCACAAGTTCTTGATAAGTTTGGGAGTAATTTTTTAAGTCGAGACAACCCAGATCTTGGCACCGCTTTTGTCAAGTTTTCCACGCTCACAAAGGAACTGTCCACACTGCTGAAAAATCTGGTAAGCCATTTGACAAGTAACATTTAAAAATCGCAGCCCGATCAAAGTAAGTAAGATCATAAAGTGAACAAAGTGATAATCCTCTCCCCAACCCTTGATCCTGGGGTCAAAAAAAGAAAACTAAAAATAGAAAGTTTTTTTAGTCCTTGATATGGAGTCATTTTAAGGAAAATGCCTTTGGGAAATGCCTAGAATTTGTACCACTGGCCCCACTTAACAGCAGGTAGAGAAACTGGTTAACCTGAACTCTCTTCCACATTCCCCCATTGTTTGCTTTTGTGTTTGTTTAGACAAGCGTTAGTGACTTTGGCCTTTTAATTTGTTGAAAGAATGGTGATTATTTCTGTGTCAAACATACATGTCACCCTTCACTTGTGTGAAGACCATCACGCATTTCAGCCCCTGATTTACAAATAATTAACTTCTCCCAACTCCCCATATCCTTCTAACATCCTGCCGAGAAAAAAGATTTTAAGGTTTAGGGAATCTGTGGTTTCAGAAGTAGATGATGACAAGAAGAATCCTTAAAAATCTAAGATACTGGAGCTGCTGACCTAGGAGCAGACATGAGTATTGTTTGGTCACCAAGTCATGTCCAACTCTTTGCAACCCTACGGACTCTAGCCGGCTGGGCTCCTCTGTCCATGAGATTTCGCCGGGCAAGAACACTGGAGTGGGTTGCCATTTCCTTTTCCACTGGATCTTCTGGACCCCAGGGTCAAACCTGTGTCTCCTGTGTTGCAGGCAGATTCTTTACCACTGAGCCATCAGAGGAGCCCAGAGCTGAGGGTGGGAGACCCGTTTGCCAGGCAGTGTTGTCTGGCTGTCCCCAAATCCTGCACACCAGCCTCCCTCACCCTCACACTGCGTTCATAGCGAGAAAGGGTCATCATGTCTAGCACGACCACCACAGCTGTGTACGAGTTAGTTTATAATCAAGCCTCTGTTCCTAAGTCCCAAGAGGTGGGGCAGTGGGAGGTTGAAAGACGCCAAAGGAAAACTATATCATAATTTTGTTGGCTCCTTCCTGAAACAGGAGCTGTTTCCTCCTCTTCATCTTCCCAGCCTCTCAGCATTGCACCTTTGCCTCCTTTAAAGACCCAGAACACAAGCTTAAAATGCCTTGATCCTGAGTTAGTTACTCATATCAAACAGACCTCTGTGGTCTTATATGAGACTCTTGTCGCAAATCTACTTGGTACAAACGACTACCTTACAGATGATTACACTCTTGTAAAATAAAGACAACCTGGATAATTTGACCAATCAAATTCTTCGTTTTCCTGTCCCACGAGATGAATATATGTATGTGTCTGTCATCCTGACAGCTTAATTTTAATTGATAGTTTCATGCCACTGAATTAGTCTTACACAGTGACAACTAATCATAAAGAAAATAAAGGTTGAAAATAGAAATACGTCTTCAGAAACTGGAGAAAGGATAATTTTGACTGTAGGGCCTTTGTGTTCCTAAACTTTGGAGTTTATTTGACAATCCCATGATGCTTCTGTAATTCTTATATCATTTAAATCTCTCCTATTCAGCTAGGGCCTCCCATTTCTTCTTCCTCGGGGCATCGCCTACCTTTTTGCAGGTGGCATTGTCCAAAGGTGCTGTGGTGGGAAGAAAGGAAGTGAAACAAGACTCTGCCATTTCCCTTTGGTCATAGCTGGTAAAAGGCTCCAGGCTCGGGAGGAAGTTCTGTTCTCCCTGACATGGGCGTTTTCACCCATGAAATAGAACATCTTGCTAACCTTTCATTTCCAGGAGACAAAATATGTTTAGTTTAAGTCAGTAGCCATCACGTCCACATTTCCTGGGCCAGTTCATCTCCACACTTCCCTGTCCTGTCGGTTCCTTCGGCGAAGAGATTCCTGTGTGGATTTAATGCCATCAATTGCCATTCAGTCATTGTCTTCATTTGATTATTTCTGTGCAGAAACAACTGATATACATTATATATATATATATATATATATTTTTTTTTTTTTAAAGATCTGTGCATTTTTTGTATCAGCTACTAGGTCTTCATTGCTGCTTATGGGCTTCAGTAATTGTGACTTGCTGGCTCAGTAGCTGTGGCACGCAGGCTTAGCTGCCCTGCGGCGAGTGGGGTCTTCCCAAACCAGGGATCAAACCCATGACCCCTGCATTGGCAGGCGGATTCTGAACAACTGCCCCACCGGGGAGGTCCCGCCACTGATGCTTTTTGAGCACTCTGCGGCGCTTAGCAGTGTGCTTCACGTGGCTCTCGCATGCAACAGTGTTCGACATGGTGGTGGTTATACCTCGAATCCAGGTGAGGAAATGGAGGCGCATCATGTCAGTGCCTTGTTCAGGCATGCTGTTAGTTAACAGACGTGAACCCTGCACACTGGCTCTGCGTCCATCGTCCTTCCCCAGCCTTTCCCCACCACCTGGCACCTCCTGCTCTGGGCATCGTCTTTCCCTAAACATCCCCCATGCTGCAGGCCTCCTCCCTCCAGAAGTCTAAGAAACAAATCAAAAGAAATTGCTGGAAGGTTTCATTCAGTTAGTTTAAAACAAAACAAAGTCATTTTCCCAAAAAAGGTGGTGGTAGCAGAGAGCTCCCTGGTAGCTTGAAGGAAAAGTGAAAGTTGCTCAGTCGTGTCTGACTCTTTGTGACCCCATGGACTATACCGTCCATGGTATTCTTCAGGCCAGAATACNCTGACATGGGCGTTTTCACCCATGAAATGGAACATCTTGCTAACCTTTCATTTCCAGGAGACGAAATATGTTTAGTTTAAGTCAGTAGCCATCACGTCCACATTTCCTGGGCCAGTTCATCTCCACACTTCCCTGTCCTGTCGGTTCCTTCGGCGAAGAGATTCCTGTGTGGATTTAATGCCATCAATTGCCATTCAGTCATTGTCTTCATTTGATTATTTCTGTGCAGAAACAACTGATATACATTATATATATATATATATATATATTTTTTTTTTTTTAAAGATCTGTGCATTTTTTGTATCAGCTACTAGGTCTTCATTGCTGCTTATGGGCTTCAGTAATTGTGACTTGCTGGCTCAGTAGCTGTGGCACGCAGGCTTAGCTGCCCTGCGGCGAGTGGGGTCTTCCCAAACCAGGGATCAAACCCATGACCCCTGCATTGGCAGGCGGATTCTGAACAACTGCCCCACCGGGGAGGTCCCGCCACTGATGCTTTTTGAGCACTCTGCGGCGCTTAGCAGTGTGCTTCACGTGGCTCTCGCATGCAACAGTGTTCGACATGGTGGTGGTTATACCTCGAATCCAGGTGAGGAAATGGAGGCGCATCATGTCAGTGCCTTGTTCAGGCATGCTGTTAGTTAACAGACGTGAACCCTGCACACTGGCTCTGCGTCCATCGTCCTTCCCCAGCCTTTCCCCACCACCTGGCACCTCCTGCTCTGGGCATCGTCTTTCCCTAAACATCCCCCATGCTGCAGGCCTCCTCCCTCCAGAAGTCTAAGAAACAAATCAAAAGAAATTGCTGGAAGGTTTCATTCAGTTAGTTTAAAACAAAACAAAGTCATTTTCCCAAAAAAGGTGGTGGTAGCAGAGAGCTCCCTGGTAGCTTGAAGGAAAAGTGAAAGTTGCTCAGTCGTGTCTGACTCTTTGTGACCCCATGGACTATACCGTCCATGGTATTCTTCAGGCCAGAATACTGGAGTGGGTAGCCTTTCCCTTCTCCAGGGGATCTTTCCAACCCTGGGATTGAACCCAGGTCTCCCACATTGCAGGCAGATTCTTTAGCAGCTGAGCCACAATGGAAGCCCCGCTGGTAGCTTAGTGATTAGGATTCTGGGCTTTCTGTGCCATGGCCTGGTTCAGTCCCTGGTTGGGGAACTGAGATCCTTCACGCCTTGCCATGCTGCCAAATAAAAAAAAGATGGAGAAGGTGGTGGCATTTCCACTGAGGGAGCAGATAGAAGGATCAGTGAGTGGGTGCCATAGCCAGTTACTAGGGAAACACTATTCTGATTGAATAAAGTCAGTCCCAGGAGTTTGTACAGCGTGACAAGAGCCAGCAGCTTCTGCTTCCCTTTTTCTGTCTTAAAGGAAAGGGAAGATGGATGGGGCCACGCCCCAGTGCAGGGGAAGCAAGGGAAACCAAACCCCTCAAGGAGGGAGGGGTTGGTTGCAGCGCCTTCAGTTCCCTCATGAGTTTGGAGGGAGCACCCCTGGGAACCTGTTTTTCTCAGGAGATTGCTGAAAGTCCTACTCACTTAGGCTAGTTAAGGTGAGAAGATGGGAAAACTTAAGCAATAATGGATTGTGTAGAAAGTAAGATGAAAGAAGATACTTTGGCATATTTTAGACTTCCTAAATTTATCCTCAGTTCAGCCAGGAAATACCCAAATGTCTGTGGTGCTGAGGTCTGTGGTCATATTATTTTCTAATGAGATGTTATTTCATTAGAAACGTTATTTTCTAATTAAGAGATTGCTTTTAATGGGTATTTCCATAATTTATATTTAAACAGTTATTTTTATGGGGGGAAAAGGGATAGATTTTAGGGTCAGGTCTAGCCTTCTGCTTTTAACAAACACTAGATCTAGATAGAACTTCCATTGTGCTAATGACTTTGAAGCAGTCTGTATGACAAGCATATTGTGTTTGGGAGTTTCTGTGTAGGATTGGTTCTGAAAAACATCAGCTCACTAAGGGCTGGTGACACTCTGAGTCACCACTTAAATTTTTGTCTCTCCACACTTGGGGCGGTTGTGGAAGGTAGGGTGATCAAGTGAAATGTTATTTCACTCAGGAGCTGCACAGATGTTGGTGTCAGCATCACATGAGCTGAGGCTGGCTTTTATTAGCTAACAGAAGTCTGAGGACTGCAAAGTAGATGGCAGTTGCAGCTGATGGTCCTGTGACCTCATACCGGTCACGCCCCAAGCCAGGTTTAAGTAACTTGCTTTTCTTGCAGCTCTTGCCCTCCACGTAAGAGCCTGTTTTCTTTGTTTGTTTTGTGTTTCGCTGCACCACATGGCTTTCAGGATCTCAGTTTGCCAACCAGAGATCAAACAGCAGTGAAAGCACCAAGTCCCAACCCCTCGACTGCCAAGGAATTCTTGAAAAGGGTTTTTATAAAAAGATCTCTTACCTCTGATTATAGGATGGGAGAGGCTGTGACGTGTTAAGCAGTGGGAAGAACATAGGTTTTGGTCACAATCAGACCTGGAGTTCCAGAGCCCAGCTTTCTAGCCTAAGGCAAATCATTTAACTTTTCTCTAATGCTAATTTTCTTATCTGTAAAAAGAAATGATAGTACCTAATTGTTTCTTGATAGTAATGAGACTTCATTGAGATCCTGGAGGCAAATTACCAAACCCAATACCTGACAGATGGAATTCACTTATTGTTGTTTACATCTTCTCACTTGAGCTTCCCTTAGTAGCTCAGTTGGTAAAGAATCTGCCTGCAGTGCAAGAGACCCAGGTTCTATTCCCGGGCTGGGAAGACCCCCTGGAGAAGGAAATGGCTCCCCACTCCAGTGTTCTTGCCTGGAGAATCCCACGGACAGAGGAGCCTGGTGGGCTGCAGCCCATGGCGTCGCAGAGAGTAGGACGCAACTGTCTGAGCAGGAGCACAGTAGACGGGATACCAACGGCCCATCAGACGCCATGGCGGGGCCCTGTGCCAGCTGCCACCCAGCTCCTGTTTCTCTGCAGCTTGCGAAGTGTCAAGGCTTTCCTCTCTACTTTCTCCCTCTGGTTTCCCTCACTGTGCTTGTGCTTAGTCGCTCAGTCGCAAAAATACTGGAGTGGGTAGCCTTTCCCTTCTCCAGGGGATCTTCCCAACCCAGGGATGGAACCCAGGTCTTCCGCATTGCAGGCGATTCTTTATCATCTGAGCCACCAGGGAAGGCGTTCCCTTATTAGTGGATTATATATATATTATATTGGAAGACTCTTAGCTAGCAGTTCTAAAACTTTTGGGTATTAGGATCCTAATGTTAAAAATTATTGAGGCCACCCAAGAGTTTGTGTTTATGTGGAATATTCCTACCCATGTTTACTATCTTAGAATTTAAAACTGAGGTATTTGTTAAAATGTATTAATTCCTTTTGTTGTGATACATTTTTTAGTTGAAGTAGACAAAATTACAGAGAAAAGTACTTTAAGACCCTTTGCAGGTAATTGCCAGTATTTTTCTTTGATGAGGTGAGGTGAAGTTGCTCAGTCGTGTCCGACTCTTTGCGACCCCGTGGACTGTAACCTACTAGGCTTCTCTGTCCATGGGATTCTCCAGGCAAGAATACTGGAGTGGATTGCCATTTCCTTCTCCAGGGGATCTTCCCAGTCCAGGGATCGAACCCGGGTCTCCCACACTGGGGGCAGACGCTTTAACCTCTGAGCCACCAGGGAAGCCCCTTTTCTTTGATACTATGTCAAAAAAAAAAAAGAGAGAAGGCAATGGCATCCCACTCCCATACTCTTGCCTAGAAAATCCCATGGACAGAGGAGCCTAGTAGGCTGCAGTCCATGGCGTCGAGAAGAGTTGGACACCACTGAGCGACTTCACTTTCTCTTTTCACTTTCATGCACTGGAGAAGGAAATGGTGGCAGAGTTTTTCCAAAATTTTAACCTTTCTCTGCAAGTTCCAGTTCTATCATTAGCAACAAATGCTGCCACCTGTTTACCTTGTAGTGATGAGTAATTCATTTAAAAAAATGTTTGCCAAATACCCAGGTTTCAATACCACAGTTCATTGGTCACTCTTTTATGGGAAAAAACTGGTGTTCCACTAGAAAACTGACAAAACTAGCTAGTTCAACTAGCAACTTGAAAAACTGCATTTCTCAAGATCGCCGTCATATTTTGGTGCACCTTGCCGGTTCTTTACGTCCTGTGCCTCCTGTTTCATCCAACAGAATATTAAAAAGATATCCTCATGGGTTGCTGGTGTGTAGTAAAAATCAAGGATTTCTACTGTTTCATCATGGACTTTCTTAAAGGAAAATGGTCTTTTTGCAACTTTTTGTGAGTCTATAATTTTTCTTCAATTTAATAAGGTTAATAAAAATGAGAATGGACAGATGTTAGTCAGGGAGAGAAAGTTAGGGAAAGTCTTTAATAATACAGCTATTCTTGGAGAGAATCTTCGATAATATAGCTCTCACTGTATAACTTTAATTTCAGAATAAAACAAATGCGCAGACCAAAATCCAAACTCTAGCCTCTCTGCTGTTCCTATAGACCACTTCCTACTTCCTTCTGACGCTTATAAATTGTGTAAACCAGCACCTGTGCCTTCCGAGTTTTTCTTCTAGTTAAAGGCCTCTACGTAGTCACTGCTCTCACAAGGTGAGGGGATTAACTGTGTCCTCCCGGAAGTGAATCCCTTCATCATGTTTGCTGTGTCTCGGGAGTGCTGCCTCCTAGTGGTGAGAGGCCAGAGAACCATGGACATAATCTGTTTTGTTGACGTTTTTAATACCTTTGCAGTGAGGTTTTAAGTGCATGAGCTTTCCTGCGAAGTATCTTTTGGAGGTTTGGTTCATGGCCTGCTTTGTCGATAGTAGCAGTTTTTTAAAAATTACTGGAAATCTTCAAAGAGTTCAGTCTCCCTGAACTCATCCTTCCGACGCCTTCCAGAAAGGACACAGGCATACTTACGGTTGATTCATGTTGATGTATGGCAGAAGCCAACACAACATTGTAAAGCAAGCACCCTCCAATTAAAAATAAATAACTTTTTTAAAAGAAGAAAGTGTAGAGGAAGTGACCAAAAAAAGGGAAAAACCCGAAACTTTCCTAATCTAAGTCAGCTCCGGATACAGCAAATTATTTTGCTGTTACTGGAACTTTGGCTGTTCTTTGCTTCCGTGTCTTTACACATTCGATTCCTTCTACTTCAAATGCCCTTCAGCTAATGTGTTAACAACTAACACTTCCTTGTAAGGAAAAAGAAGAAGAAGAAAAACTGGGTGCTCTGGAGTTTTTAGTTGTTCCTAGGTTTTCTTCAGAGAAGGCAATGGCACCCCACTCCAGTACTCTTGCCTGGAAAATCCCATGGACAGAGGAGCCTGGTAGGCTGCAGTCCATGGGGTCACTAAGAGTCGGACACGACTGAGNTCCTCTCTACTTTCTCCCTCTGGTTTCCCTCACTGTGCTTGTGCTTAGTCGCTCAGTCGCAAAAATACTGGAGTGGGTAGCCTTTCCCTTCTCCAGGGGATCTTCCCAACCCAGGGATGGAACCCAGGTCTTCCGCATTGCAGGCGATTCTTTATCATCTGAGCCACCAGGGAAGGCGTTCCCTTATTAGTGGATTATATATATATTATATTGGAAGACTCTTAGCTAGCAGTTCTAAAACTTTTGGGTATTAGGATCCTAATGTTAAAAATTATTGAGGCCACCCAAGAGTTTGTGTTTATGTGGAATATTCCTACCCATGTTTACTATCTTAGAATTTAAAACTGAGGTATTTGTTAAAATGTATTAATTCCTTTTGTTGTGATACATTTTTTAGTTGAAGTAGACAAAATTACAGAGAAAAGTACTTTAAGACCCTTTGCAGGTAATTGCCAGTATTTTTCTTTGATGAGGTGAGGTGAAGTTGCTCAGTCGTGTCCGACTCTTTGCGACCCCGTGGACTGTAACCTACTAGGCTTCTCTGTCCATGGGATTCTCCAGGCAAGAATACTGGAGTGGATTGCCATTTCCTTCTCCAGGGGATCTTCCCAGTCCAGGGATCGAACCCGGGTCTCCCACACTGGGGGCAGACGCTTTAACCTCTGAGCCACCAGGGAAGCCCCTTTTCTTTGATACTATGTCAAAAAAAAAAAAGAGAGAAGGCAATGGCATCCCACTCCCATACTCTTGCCTAGAAAATCCCATGGACAGAGGAGCCTAGTAGGCTGCAGTCCATGGCGTCGAGAAGAGTTGGACACCACTGAGCGACTTCACTTTCTCTTTTCACTTTCATGCACTGGAGAAGGAAATGGTGGCAGAGTTTTTCCAAAATTTTAACCTTTCTCTGCAAGTTCCAGTTCTATCATTAGCAACAAATGCTGCCACCTGTTTACCTTGTAGTGATGAGTAATTCATTTAAAAAAATGTTTGCCAAATACCCAGGTTTCAATACCACAGTTCATTGGTCACTCTTTTATGGGAAAAAACTGGTGTTCCACTAGAAAACTGACAAAACTAGCTAGTTCAACTAGCAACTTGAAAAACTGCATTTCTCAAGATCGCCGTCATATTTTGGTGCACCTTGCCAGTTCTTTACGTCCTGTGCCTCCTGTTTCATCCAACAGAATATTAAAAAGATATCCTCATGGGTTGCTGGTGTGTAGTAAAAATCAAGGATTTCTACTGTTTCATCATGGACTTTCTTAAAGGAAAATGGTCTTTTTGCAACTTTTTGTGAGTCTATAATTTTTCTTCAATTTAATAAGGTTAATAAAAATGTAAATGGACAGATGTTAGTCAGGGAGAGAAAGTTAGGGAAAGTCTTTAATAATACAGCTATTCTTGGAGAGAATCTTCGATAATATAGCTCTCACTGTATAACTTTAATTTCAGAATAAAACAAATGCGCAGACCAAAATCCAAACTCTAGCCTCTCTGCTGTTCCTATAGACCACTTCCTACTTCCTTCTGACGCTTATAAATTGTGTAAACCAGCGCCTGTGCCTTCCGAGTTTTTCTTCTAGTTAAAGGCCTCTACGTAGTCACTGCTCTCACAAGGTGAGGGGATTAACTGTGTCCTCCCGGAAGTGAATCCCTTCATCATGTTTGCTGTGTCTCGGGAGTGCTGCCTCCTAGTGGTGAGAGGCCAGAGAACCATGGACATAATCTGTTTTGTTGACGTTTTTAATACCTTTGCAGTGAGGTTTTAAGTGCATGAGCTTTCCTGCGAAGTATCTTTTGGAGGTTTGGTTCATGGCCTGCTTTGTCGATAGTAGCAGTTTTTTAAAAATTACTGGAAATCTTCAAAGAGTTCAGTCTCCCTGAACTCATCCTTCCGACGCCTTCCAGAAAGGACACAGGCATACTTACGGTTGATTCATGTTGATGTATGGCAGAAGCCAACACAACATTGTAAAGCAAGCACCCTCCAATTAAAAATAAATAACTTTTTTAAAAGAAGAAAGTGTAGAGGAAGTGACCAAAAAAAGGGAAAAACCCGAAACTTTCCTAATCTAAGTCAGCTCCGGATACAGCAAATTATTTTGCTGTTACTGGAACTTTGGCTGTTCTTTGCTTCCGTGTCTTTACACATTCGATTCCTTCTACTTCAAATGCCCTTCAGCTAATGTGTTAACAACTAACACTTCCTTGTAAGGAAAAAGAAGAAGAAGAAAAACTGGGTGCTCTGGAGTTTTTAGTTGTTCCTAGGTTTTCTTCAGAGAAGGCAATGGCACCCCACTCCAGTACTCTTGCCTGGAAAATCCCATGGACAGAGGAGCCTGGTAGGCTGCAGTCCATGGGGTCACTAAGAGTCGGACACGACTGAGTGACTTCACTTTCTCTTTTCACTTTCACGCATTGAAGAAGGAAATGGCAACCCACTCCAGTGTTCTTGCCTGGAGAATCCCAGGGACGGGGCAGCATGGTAGGCTGCCGTCTGTAGGGTCGCACAGAGTCGGCCACGACTGAAGCGACTCAGCCGCAGCAGCAGTTTTCTTTGTTCTTATTTGATTAAATATACAGTGCCAGAATTAGGTTCAGTCTTTTTGTGTGCCTTTTTCCTTTTTTCTGTAAAGTCATCACTTGCTAAACTGTGTTGGACATGCTTATACCCAGCGTCAGGCCATCATCCTGTGATCCTGACAAAGAAGCGAAGGAGTCAACAGAGCCCTGCATCCATTTAATTACCAAACCACAAAAATGGGACAGGAAAGGAGTAATTGGTGGATTGAAATAGATTCTCAGTGGGCAGAGGCAAACCATTTAAACCGTATCCCAAGAGCCCCGATGTAGCAGCAGTTATAGAAATAAATGGAGAAGCTCTTTTGAAATTGTCGGAGGTGCCCAGGAGGATTCCAGTCCAGCCAGGACTGTCTGTGCCTCCTGGACAATTCTGGAGCTTGCATAAGAGGCCAAGCCTCTTTTATCAGTTAGAGGGCAGTTATTGCCTCACAACTACTGAAGCAAAGCAGAGGTTTCTCCAGCTGCATAGCATTTCCTGTTTGCAATCTCTGACTGCAGGGCATTGTGGTTTGGGTTAAGGATTTTTTTTAATTTTTAATTTTCCTTCTTTTCTTCCCCTTCAAACAAGAATAGTTGGAAATGTGCAGATTGCATCTAGACTCACAGCAAATGGATTATTTCTCAAGTTTTTTAAAACGTGGAAAAGCACTGAAAGCCTGGGTATCTTCAATGTAATTGGTAGCCTCTGGGTGCTCTGAATTACATGTTTTTAAATTTTTATTTTATTTTGGTTTTGGCTATGCCGCACAGCATACGGAATCTTAGTTCCCGACCAGGGATCCAACCCATGCCCCCTCTGTTGGAAGCACAGGGTCTTAACCACTGGACTGCCAGGGAAGTCCCAGGATAATACATTTTTCAAATGTCATCATTTGGGGAATTGCCTTGCGGTTCAGTGGTTTGAACTCCCCCCTTCCACTGCAAGTGCCACGGGTTTGATCCCTGGTTGGGGAACTAATATCCCACATGTGGCATGGCCAAAAAAAACCAAAAAACAAAAAAATCATTTGCAAAAATCATTTTGCAGAATGGTAATCCGTAATTGAAAGATTTAAGCTTTTGATCTGCCAAATTCCCTTCACGTCCTGACATTCCTCACCACTGCCTAGTATTGTGGGACATTTCATGACCTGAGAGCAGCTGTCCATTTGGGGGAGGGTGGGTGAAAGCAGGGAGATTTTCTTTTTGCTTTCTGTTAGAAAAGTTGTATGTGCTTACTATAAAAATGAGGGAAATTGAGGAAATTCCAAATAAGAGGATACAGATCATTACATAATTCTAACTTCTGGGAATACTAATATTATAGTCTGTTCTTTGAAAGTGTTTCACAGATTTATACGCAGAGATACTGGATAATTTATACACACATTTGTGTGTGTGTGTGTGTGTGTGTGTGTGAGAGAGAGAGAGAGAGAGAGAGACAGCTCCATGGGCTCTTATCCAGAACTCTTGGGGCTGGATGTTTTTCCAGATTCAGACTTTGACAGATTCCAGAAGAGTTGGCAGGGTACATTTGCTATATGCAGTGTTGTGTAACGCCCCCTGGTGACTCCTCAGGTGAACAGTTCCATGAAGTAGGATAAATGAGAATTCCCGCCTCAGGTCAAGTCCAGCCTGACCACCACGTGCAGTCAGCTCAACTCAGGTCTTGCTGCCAGATATTGGGTTGGCCATAAAGTTTGTTCGGATAAGATGTTAGGGAAAAACTCAAATGAACTTTCTGGCCAACCGAGTAAGTTTTGTTTTTTTTAAACCTTGTGTTACTCGTACATTTTGCATACTTTCTTTTAAAGCTTGTTAGCTCTCCATGACCAGACAAATAAAATGGCAGAATCCACTTCCACAAGCTCCATAGTACTTCGCTGTATAACTAAACCATCTTTTTGTGTATAGGATTTGAATTATACATTCAGTACATGTGTACCTTGTTTTAAATATATCCAATATATAGAGAGATCTTGATATCCTCTGGCCCAATGTAACATGTTTTTCTTTTTTTCAAGATTTACATTAAAAGTGTTTTAGGTAAGAATTTCAAAGAATGCATTTGACACAGTATTGGTTTCCATCTTGTGAGTGCTACATGCAGTGAATAACACTTTTCATTTAGAGTGTGTGTGCTTGTGGTTATGTAGCTGTCAAGTGTTAACTTGAAAGAGATTCACAGAACAGCATTTTGATGCTGCAAAAGACAGGTTTTTAGAGCTGTGGGTCTACGAGAGAAGGAAGGAAAAGGAGGAAAAGAAAAAGGAGGCTGGAGATGGGTAGAGCTGGCATTTGTTGAGAGGGGNGATAAGAATTTCAAAGAATGCATTTGACACAGTATTGGTTTCCATCTCGTGAGTGCTACATGCAGTGAATAACACTTTTCATTTAGAGTGTGTGTGCTTGTGGTTATGTGGCTGTCAAGTGTTAACTTGAAAGAGATTCACAGAACAGCATTTTGATGCTGCAAAAGACAGGTTTTTAGGGCTGTGCATCTACGAGAGAAGGAGGGAAAAGGAGGAAAAGAAAAAGGAGGCTGGAGATGGGTAGAGTTGGCATTTGTTGAGAGGGGGTTCATTTGCCAGAGCAGAAGGCTGAGCGTGGAGCATGGAGTCTCGGCTTGTGCCCCATGCTTTAGGATATCCTTGACATCTTGCTTCTGATCTTCTCTTTTAAATAAAGATGGATCTGATCTTATCCTCCAAGCTTTCAGGCAGGCAAAGTTTTCGTTATTTTTTATGGTTAATTTTTTGTCTGTACAAACAGTAGTGTCAGCTAGCGTTTTATAGTGTGGGCACTACATGCCAGGCACTGCTTTTTAGTCACTTTGCATGGTGTCAGCTCGGATGGGCAAGGATGTGCTGCGGTAATAAACTTACCTCCCTCAGGTGCACCGCTTAACACAGCGGTGTTATTTCCTCATCCTGTCCCATGTCTACTGAGGGCTCAGCTGTACAGTAACAGCAATACAGAGACCAGGGCGGAGAGAGGCTGCTCTGTCTCCTCTGTGCAGAGGAGAGAAACTGGAGACTCACGTGGAGCCGTGTCTTTAAACTGTGCTCCTTGCCCCATTTACAGGGGCTCAGAGAGCAGAAAGAGCAAACGGAGGATATGGTGAGCAGTACTGTTCAGATGTGGTGAGAGGGTTGTGCCTCATCTGGAGCCCACTTCGCTCCTCACATGGACCCCACCAGGCAGCAGCCATAATCATCCTTACTGAACGGCTGAGAAACTCAAGTCGCAGAGCGCCAAGTGGATAGTGGAGTCAGCATGAAACCCAGGCAGGCTGCTCCCTACTCTGCTTTTAAGCAGTTCCCGGGACTCCCTGCCTCTCAGAAGATACGGACATAACTTAAAGTTTACTTTTAACTTATTTAAGTAAAGGCTTCCCTGGTGGCTCAGTAGTAAAAGAATCTGCCTGCAATGCAGGAGACCCCAGGTTTGACCCCTGGGTCAGGAAAGATCCTCTGGAAAAGGGAATGCAACCCACTCCAGTATTCTTGCCTGGAGAATTCCATGGACAGAGGAGCCTGGCCTCCATGGGGTCACAAAGGGTCGGACACAACTGAGTGACTAACATTTGCACTTCTATTTAGTAACATTTGTACTTCTATTCTTTATAGATTTAAAGAATAGCAAATGAAATAGTGGCACGGATGTTGCAAGAGTAAGGCAAACACTGTTTTTGAGATAATCAACAGCCGTCTGGCTGCATGATGTTAATCCCAGAAGCCTCCAGACCGCCTTCTCCAGCCTGAATGTGGAGCTACTTGGTGAAAAGCAAATGCAGATAACTTTCCTTGGCTCAGAAAATTCTGCCAATCTCTGCCTTGCACCCGCTTCCTTGCCTCTTTCGCCTCTCTCTGGATTCCCATTGCCATCCCAGGCTTGGCCTCCTATCTGCATTCTTCTTGCTTCACATTAAATATTCTGTCTTGAACTGGTTTGGACTCTTGCTGAACGGTGCCTCCATTCGCCCCTCACCTCCACTTTCTGTGGCCCTCGGATGAGACCACCCCATCCAGCCCAGACCGGTGGGCAGAGGAGCTGCACAGCCCCACCCGTCTTTTCCCTGATGGATGGGTGAGGGGAGCATGGCTGGGATTTAGGCTCCATGGTACCTGCGAGGTGTGTACACCTCGTAAGCCCTTGTGCTCAGTGGCCAGGCTGGGCCCAGTGCTTCTGCTTCCGTCTTGCCTGGAAACGGGCGTATCAGAATGTGAAACACCTTTCCCTAAGTTTTCCTTGAAACACGAATCCCATGCCTTGAGTTCTGGATTGAGAAGCACCACATAATTAACACCCTTGCAGATTCACTGCACACACGTATATATCAAAGGCTGGAGACATCATGCAGTGAAAGAGACCAGTCCAGTGCTTTCCTAACTTCCTTGACCACCAGCTTTCTTGTCCTGTAAGAAGCATTAGCTTCTTGCTATGCACCCACCCTGAGAAATGCTGCCTGAGATGTTAGGACCAGGCAGGCCCCCAGGCCTCCTGCTGGATCAGGGGGTCCATTTCATCTGTCCTGTTTCTTAGTTTCCATTTTCTTTTCCATTTCACATCTACTCTTCTAGAATTTCTTTCTTCCATTTCAGTGAATCATTTTCGAGTATTTTAAGCCTCTTTGTTTATGCATTGTCTCTTTATCTTAGAGGATTCCCCTGCCTGTGGTACCTTGAGGTTTAAACTGGAAGAAACAAGCCTCCTGATTTCGTCTGGAACTAGTAGCTGACTCTGTCTTCCACTCAGAGTGAATGGCCCTTTTATTGACTTATTGCCCGGCTGGGTTGAGAAACTGAAAGTTCAGAGAGCTGGCAGGCGTAGCGTGACTTTGAAGTCAGTTACAACTGAGTTCAGATCTCTGCTCCGCTGTTTCCCAAGCTAGGTCACCAGAGGCAGATTTCTTTATTCACTCACTCACTCCCTCACCCATACATCCAGAAAGCACAGAGACCCAGAAAGGCTTCCCAGAAGAGAGACCCTTGACCTGAGCCACAGACAATCAATAAATATTTTGTGAAACTACTCTCGGGCTTGCAGAGACTCTTTTCTTTAAACAGAGACATTATACAACACTAAGCATCATTTGATACACCTGACATTTCGAGAGATTTAGAAAATACCAATACTTCAGTAGTTTTAAAAAGAAAGAAAAGAAAATACTTTTTCTAAAAGCGTGGCCTCGACTCAGCCAGCATTTACTAAGTGTCCGCTCTGTTCCGGCCTCTGTGCTAAGCTTGACTGTCACCTTCCATTTAAGACATTGCTTATACAGAATCTTTTAGTAGTTTATACTAAAGTGCTACTTCATTCTGTAGGAAAAGGTGGATATCGGTTTCGGACCAGATTTTTAAAACTTCCTGTGTTTTGCTCCCCACAAGTAGAGGACCCTTTTATTTGGTTTCTTAGCAGCGTTTAACATCACAGGCGTGTGTAGGAAGGTTCTTTTTCTTCACGGGTGGCCTCGCAATTCATCAGCTGGACTGACCTGAGAGAAAGCGGAGCTCAGGTGGTAGTGTGAGCAGTGGGGAGCAGCCGTAAACACAGATGAAGCCTCACCTGCTAGCCTGTGGCTCACCTCTTGCTGTGCAGCCTGGGGCCTGTCTGTGGCCCAGGGTTTGGGGGACCCCTGAGTTAGAGAAATTCTTTGAATTCTAAAATCCTCATTGAAGATCAAGTGAAGTGAGTCTTAAAACGTATAAGATGTGGACCAAGCCGAGAGAGTAGGACGGTCTAGGCAAAGAGAGCAGCAGGTGCCTGTTTTGTGACCAGGGAAATGAAGACAGGCCCAAACCTGTCTGCCGAGTGGCGGCACCTTGTCTTCACAGTACGTGGTGATCCCTGTGTGTTTATACATGTCTATCAGCTTCTTAAATTGCCTCGACAAGGTTCTTCCTAAGTAAAAGTTTGTTGTAAAACATGTCCTGTGTTTTATGATAAAGATGTTCAAGGAAGGCAAGGAAAATGTGATTCGATGTCAGTTTCATTATGGTTTTGTTCTAGTTTAAACGTAGCAGATTATAGATGGCATGCATGGAAATGAAATTAAAGGTCGAAGGCTGACCACGAACTAACTGATTAATCATCTCAAGCACAATAAAGAAGGCCCTTAGGGTCGGCCTGACTCTTTTAAACCAACTCATACCTATACAGGCTTTTTTCTTTTGCTTTCTCATTTGTCTCGCTCTTATAAAACTGCCCTCCCCTCCCTTCTCTTATTATTATCCTCAGATGAAATCACATAACGCAAAGGAAAATCGTGCTTTCAGTTTCTCTGTTGATGTAGGAAACGATGTTAAATCTAACCCGTCATTTACTTAAATTGAATTAGACAAAATATAATTGCATCATTTTACGTTAAGGTATTCTCTTATTCTCCGACACTCCCACACATACTCAGTTTTCTCTGCAAAAATTTCAGTAAAACTGTACTTTCTGGTTAAATTCAGACTTGCTCGTTCCCTGTCCCTTTAGCTTAAAGTGGGAATTTGGTTCTCCTCGCCTCTCGCTCACCTCCGTTCTTTCTTCATAGGAATTATGCGCAGGCCTGAGGGGAGTGGGTCCCACTCTCTGGCTGCAGGGCTTTCTTCTCTGACAGAACTTTGGTTTTCCTTCTACTCTGAACAGCTAAGGCCACGGGGCGCAAACCTGCCCTTAC
This sequence comes from Raphicerus campestris, assembly GCA_006410735.1. Classification (NCBI taxonomy): domain Eukaryota; kingdom Metazoa; phylum Chordata; class Mammalia; order Artiodactyla; family Bovidae; genus Raphicerus; species Raphicerus campestris. Next base: position 611,982 of record SJYW01049087.1, on the reverse strand, counting down.
ACTGATCTTCCCAAGAAAGCTTGTTTAAAAGCGGGTTGTTGGTCCCCGCCTGCCCCCCGAGTCTGATTAATAAGACTGGAGATTTTGTTTCTAACAGGTTCCCACCTGGCCTGACACTGTTGGTCCAGGGACTGTGCATTGGGAACCACTAGTAAGAATTGCTGTCCTGGGCAGAGAGCCCGGGTTCCCTAGTGTTATGTGGTCTTTGTTGTTTAGTCACTAAGCCGTGTTCAGCTCTTTGCAACCCCATGGACTGTAACCGGTGGGATTTCCCAGGCAAGAATACTAGAGTGGGTTGCCATTTCCTCCTCCAGGGGATCTTTGCAACCCATTGCAGGCAGATTCTTTACCACTGACCCATCAGGAAAGCCCTCCCTAGTGTTATAGAGAAAATACAACATTTTTCATCCAAATCCACTGCCTTATTAATTATTTTTACTTTTATACACACCGCCTGCTTTGTATCTTACAATAATAAGTTAAATGAGAAATAAGCTGATGGGTGATTATATCGCCCTCTTGTGTTTCTGTGTCAAATTTCTTTTTAATAACAGCCTATGTAAAAGTAATAGCCAGTTCATTGTTGACAACCTGGAAAATGCAGGGGGAGAAAGAGTAAAATAAAAATCACCAGTCACTTTACAGTCTACCGTTAAGGGATTGGGAACTAGCTAGCTAGCTAGCTTCTGACGTTTTTCCTATCTGTACGTATGTCTTGTTTTCCTGTGACTAGTTCTTATACGGTTGTTGCTGTTCATTTGCTAGAGTCATGTCCGCCTCTTTGCAACCTCATGAATTGCAGCATTCCAGGCTTCCCTGCCCTTCACTACTGGAATTTGCTCAGATTCATATCCGTTGAGTCAGCGATGCTATCTAATCATATCCTCTGCGTCCCCTTCTTTTGCCTTTTACATATCATACAATACTTAAACAATACTGGGCTCATACTGTAGTGCTGTTTTATAACTCCAGTCTCCATTTATTTATATACTTTGAAAATGTTTGCCCGTTTTGTAAAATGTGGTAGCCTAAGAACCTTTGTTTCATAAGAAGCTCCCTAAAGCAGAGCTGCCCAGGGACTTGCCTGGTGGCCTCGTGGCTAAGACTCCATGTTCCCAATGCAGGGAGCCTGGGTTCAAACTCATTTCTTCATCCATTTACTCAGTCAACAGCGTTTTACTCAGCATATATATATTGTGTCTATGCTGTGGACTTGATGTAACACAGTGGTCGACAGAACAATCAGAGCCCCTGTCCTCAAGAAGCTTTGCTCCAGAAAGTGAAAACAACACAAACCGCTAACTCTAAAATGCAGACTCTCCTGAAAGAGAACCTGTTCTGCCTGGTTGAGAGTAATGAGAGATTAGGGAGAGGTGGTCAGTCTAGAACTAGACCAGTCAGGACCTCCCTGAGGAAGCTGCCTGGAGACTGGAAGCCCGCTTTGCCAGCAGCCAGAGGAAGAGTGGTCCCGACAGAAGACCCAGCAAGTGCCTGGAGGAGAGAGTGTGATGGGTCAAGAAACGGAGGGGGCCTGGAGTGGGAAGGCTAGTGGGAACTGGTAGGGCAGCCTAGGACATGTGCGGGGCCCAGACCTGCACTGGGAGGGGGCACGTGAAGCCAGTTGATGTGATCTGATAAGCACTTTAAAATCTCAATCTAATAGCGTGGCAGAGCACAAGAGAACAGCCTTTGGAGTCAGTGAAAACCTTTATTAATACACTGACCAACTCCTTTACATACTGTTTGACCTTGGGCAGGTGGCTTAACCTCTCTCAGCCTGTTTCCTCATTAATTGGGTGAGATCAAGACTCATCTTAAGAGAATTATTTCAAGCAATAACTTTAGACTGTAGTTGACCAGGCTCCTCTGTCCATGAAATTCTCCAGGCAAGAATACTGGAGTGGGTTGCCATTTCCTCCTCCAGGGGATCTTCCTGACCCAGGGATTGAACCTGGGTCTCTTGTGTCACCTGCATTGGCAGGTGGGTTCTTTACCACTGCACCACCTGGGCAAGCCCCAGTAATTTTGATAACGTGTTAAACACAATGCCATCTGTCATTTTAATAACTATTTCAGGCTACCTAGGTTAGAGCAGAGTATAATGGGGTACATTATCCTGCAGTTTTATAGGAGGTTGAGGCAGGGAAATCACTCTGAAATTTACCAGAGGAGAGAGTGGTGTAATCTGAAGGACACTTGGGAGTCTCCCTTCCACTCCTCCCGCCTCAGAAGACCTGTTTCAGGATCTGAAATGCTATCATTAGATTTTTTTTTTTCCCACCATTACTGCTGAGCTTTTAATGTGTAAAGAATCCTAAGAAAATAAACAGGGTTACATTTTATTATTAAGAGTCTGTGTTGTGCCAGGCATTTTGCATGCATTGCAGGCAGTGTCAGCGTGTCACGGCCCCTTAGCAGCGTGTGGAGTGGCCTTGAATTCCTTGCCCAAGCGCAACCTGCCCGGGTGCACGTCCCCCAGTTGACTGTGCGAGCACAGGGCGCTCTGTGCTGGAATTCTGGTGGCTGTGAGGGTTGCACTTACAAAGCCCTGAGCAGGAGATGAAGAAGCATCATTACCTCTCCCGCTTTGACCTCTGAGCAGAATCTGTTTCCCCTTAATGCATATGCAACCAAATAAAACAAAGCTTAGCTTTTGTTGTTGTTCAGTCACCAAGTTGTGTCCAACTCTTCACCACTCCATGGACAGCAGCATGCCAGGCTTCCCTGTCCCTCAACCATCTCCCAGAGTTTGCCCAAGTTCATGGCATCGGTGATGCCATCCAGCCCTGTCCTCTTCTTTCACCCTCCTCTCCTTCTGCCCTCAATCTTTCCCTTAGTTTATTAGGTTAGTAATAGCTGATAATGATTGTTCATTCATGCATATGGTATATCGTAGTTTTCGAAGCATTCTGATACCTCTAAGAAGACAGTGAGGTAAGCAGTTCATTAACTTTAGTGCCAGACCTGGTCTGTGGTTTGATACCTCCACTTAATAGAGTGTTTGAACACACCTTACATGGTTCTCAGGAGCCACCAATGAAGCAGGCAACCCTGTGTGTCTGCAGTGAAGCAAGAATTTCTTTGGCGTCAGGCCCTGGTCCCCGCACACTGGCTCAGGCTCATAGAGGAAGGCGCCAGGACGCCCATTTTCAAATCAGGGAGCCAAGTCAGCAAGTCAGGCGGTTCTCCCAAAGCCACAGGCCAGGAGTGATGCATGGCCTCATGCCTTGTGGCTCCTGCCAAGAACTCTGGATCTTAAATGCCCTGGAAGACAGCCTGATGCCCAGGCACCAGGGTGAAACAGCTTCACGGTGGTGAGTCACTCTGCAGGACAAGAAGGAGTTAACACACGAGCCAGAAGACCTAATTTATACCAGGGAACCTCGGCAGAGCTGGCTCATNATTAAGAGTCTGTGTTGTGCCAGGCATTTTGCATGCATTGCAGGCAGTGTCAGCGTGTCACGGCCCCTTAGCAGCGTGTGGAGTGGCCTTGAATTCCTTGCCCAAGCGCAACCTGCCCGGGTGCACGTCCCCCAGTTGACTGTGCGAGCACAGGGCGCTCTGTGCTGGAATTCTGGTGGCTGTGAGGGTTGCACTTACAAAGCCCTGAGCAGGAGATGAAGAAGCATCATTACCTCTCCCGCTTTGACCTCTGAGCAGAATCTGTTTCCCCTTAATGCATATGCAACCAAATAAAACAAAGCTTAGCTTTTGTTGTTGTTCAGTCACCAAGTTGTGTCCAACTCTTCACCACTCCATGGACAGCAGCATGCCAGGCTTCCCTGTCCCTCAACCATCTCCCAGAGTTTGCCCAAGTTCATGGCATCGGTGATGCCATCCAGCCCTGTCCTCTTCTTTCACCCTCCTCTCCTTCTGCCCTCAATCTTTCCCTTAGTTTATTAGGTTAGTAATAGCTGATAATGATTGTTCATTCATGCATATGGTATATCGTAGTTTTCGAAGCATTCTGATACCTCTAAGAAGACAGTGAGGTAAGCAGTTCATTAACTTTAGTGCCAGACCTGGTCTGTGGTTTGATACCTCCACTTAATAGAGTGTTTGAACACACCTTACATGGTTCTCAGGAGCCACCAATGAAGCAGGCAACCCTGTGTGTCTGCAGTGAAGCAAGAATTTCTTTGGCGTCAGGCCCTGGTCCCCGCACACTGGCTCAGGCTCATAGAGGAAGGCGCCAGGACGCCCATTTTCAAATCAGGGAGCCAAGTCAGCAAGTCAGGCGGTTCTCCCAAAGCCACAGGCCAGGAGTGATGCATGGCCTCATGCCTTGTGGCTCCTGCCAAGAACTCTGGATCTTAAATGCCCTGGAAGACAGCCTGATGCCCAGGCACCAGGGTGAAACAGCTTCACGGTGGTGAGTCACTCTGCAGGGCAAGAAGGAGTTAACACACGAGCCAGAAGACCTAATTTATACCAGGGAACCTCGGCAGAGCTGGCTCATTACTTTAATTGGATTTTCCAATGTGCTGAGCAAGTCAGCAGATTCGCATTAGCTTTACTTTCAGAGGAACTCTTTTCTGTCTGCAGAAGGGAAAGAGAGAGAGAAACCAGTGGGCAGTGAAGAGGGGTTGTCAGAAGTAATGCAGGATGACAAAGCAAGCAGATTACGTCCTCGTTGGTTGGTAGAGTCGCACGTGCAGGTCGGTGTTGTAGGTGTCCTGGGGGTGCCGGCTGCAGAGCTGTGCTGCTGAGTCACTGCCCCCACCGCATCGCCAGGCCCGCACCGGCCAGCCCGCAGCTGCCTTGGAGCGTGAAGACCTACAACTGCCGCTTGGCTCCTGTGTTGGGATCTGACCGGTTAATGAACAGAACAGAGGAACCACCTCCCCTTAGAAAGCATACCTTCTAGAAAAGATAGGCAGTAATCAGCAAACAGCTAACAAGATCATTTCCTAGCAAAGCTCTACAAGGATAAAGAAAAACTAAGGGCGTGGAGGTGTGTGTGTTTTTATACCCAGGAAAACCACTCATGAAACCTTTTCCAATGGCTGGAATTATAAGGGCAGTTTGTATGATGTCTGGTAGTGTTTAAGCAGTTGTAGGCAAAAGGTTTTTCTCAAAGCCAATATTAATCATAGTTTATGTGCTTAAACAAATCACTTTTGCATCACTGTGCAGAATGGTAGCCCTCAGCCACTCCCTGTCTGATTTACCCCAGATTCCTTGGTGGGCTTGATATGTGTGCTCACAGGGGAAATTGCCCTTTTGTAAGGAAGGAAACAAACAACAGTGTGTTTGGAAAGCACGTATATTTACCACAACGAAACATCTCTCCTGAAAGGGGCTTTAGTGTGTTATGTGCTTAATAAAATGGAAAAGATGTACTTTTACAAACATGCCCTTCCACCTTGTGTAATCTTGAATCACATAAAGAGCTTATGTTAGTTCAGCTTTATTGATAAAGGAAATGGGTTGGGAGTAAATGGGAGTGGAGTAATCAATATAGGACCTCAGTAAAATAAATAGGAAATGATTATATAATGGATTTGAAAGGCTGCTTTTAAAAACCTGAGGCTTACGAAGGTGATACCAGAAGTCCGTCCACCCATATTATTACCGTGTCACGCTGACTGCATTGCCCATGGGGTGCTTTTGTTATATGTCCGTTTGCAATGATAACTTTGCCAAGGCCATGAAAAGGATTCCTGAAAGAGCTGGGAAATTAGCCAAAAAAAAAAAAAAAAAAGGGAAATGACAGAATCCTACAACTGTGAAGCAACCTGATCTATCTCTGTCACAGAAGCAACGCCTTGAAATATCTGAGAGGAGGTGTTCTTGGTTGAGATGGCCAAGGAAGAAAATTCTTCTTTTTGCATTTCTGTCATGAGCATATTTGTTTATTTTAATTTTTTTTGCTGCAGCAGGTGGCAGGCAGGATCTTAGTTTCCCTTCCAGGGATCGAACACATGCCCACTTGCAGTGGAAATTCAGAGTCTTAAGCATTGGACCACCAGGGAAATCCCAGGAAGGAAGTATAGTTTTGCCCAAATATGTCCTAAAAGTGTCCTTCTCTTGAGATTGCTCTGCTCTCTGACTTCTCTCCCTATCTTTATAAAAATAAATAGTTACTATTCTCACAGTCTCTTTTGCCAGTTTCTGTAAATGAACCAAATTTTTCCCAGGAAATAAGAGTTTGTGTACGTTTAAAATTTTTTTTCCTATGGCCTTTTCATAGGCTCATCACTGGAAAGATTCTGAATTCACAATACATGATACTTTTGCCTTCTTGGTTTCTTATCAGCCCCCAAGAGTATGTGTGCGGGTAACCACAAAGAAATTCTTAAGTCTTAGGGTTTTCCATCACTGTAAACTACAGTCCACCACGCTTACCCGGTACCTCACCACGATGATAGGGCCGAAATGTGGGGCTGTGTGTTCATTGTGTGGTCAGTACCTGGCTTAATAAGGGACTTTTCCTTCCAAACAACCCTCAAATTCAGTACAAACCATGGAGTTTCATGACTCTTATTGTTATTTTGTAACAGCCTTCAGGCCACAGTGGCAAGGACATTTATGTATTTTTTGTTTTTTCCTGCTTTTATTTCCTGAAGGATAAGAGGCCTTGGTGAAAGCCTTGATGTGGGACTCATGGTTTTAAATGGCTTATAATCACTGTCTCTTCATGTTCTGTTTTAGAATTTTCACCTTTTTTGGATCAATAGCACAGTCCAGGTTATCCCTCTCCTGACCTCCCCCAAGATGCAGCAGGTGCACAGTAAAGGCTTCTCTTCCAGCCAGTGTCCTCCATCCCTGGAAGGGACCATCAGTGGTGCAATCTCTATCCTCTCTGACATAATTTGAGCATAGCCATATTTTCTTCCCTCTTTTCATACACATTGTTGTACACCATGAATACTGTTTTTCACTTTGATTTTATCACAAAACAATTTATCTTGGAAGTATTTCCAAAGTCAGACATAATAAACTTTCTCATCTTAATGGCTATTGTGAAGAACTTTCCCATAATTTATTAACTGGTCCTCTACTGATAAATACTAAGTGAAGTGAGTGAAGTCGCTCATTCATGTCTGACTCTTTGCGACCCTATGGACTGTAGCCTACCAGATTCCCCCATCCTTGGGATTCTCCAGGCAAGAATACTGGAGTGGGTTGCCATTTCCTTCTCTAGGAGATCTTCCCGACCCAGGGATTGAACTGGGGTCTCCCGCATTGTAGGCAGACACTTCACCGTCTGAGCCACCAGGGAAGTCTGATAAATACTCAACTTGGCATCAGTCTGAACATTCCTGTAGAGAAGAACCTTGTACGCATGTGACTTTGTGTTTCCTTCATTCTGAAAATATTTAGTGCATAGCTGCTCTGTGCCAGGCAGTGTGCTAAATTCTGGAAACACAGCAGTGAACACGCAGACCACACTCTCAAAGAGTTTGCACTCAAATTGTGCTTCGTCGCTCAGTCGCGGCTGACTTTTTGCGACCCCATGGACTGTACCCCACCAGGCTCCTCTGTTCATGGGGATTCTCCAGGTAAGGATACTGGAGTGGGTTGCCATGCCCTCCTCCAGGGGAGCTTCCCAACCCAGGGACCAAACCCAGGTCTCCCGCATTGCAGGCGGATTCTTTACTATCTGAGCAACCAGGGAAGCCCGCATTCAAATTGGGAACACAGCAAAACACAAAAGGAAGCAAATACACATATAAATGGTTAGGGTGGTAAAGGGTGAGAAGAAAGTAATGCAAGGATCTTCACAAACAGGGGATAGGTAGGTTCTGCCTTGATTAATGGAGGTCCCTACCTCACTTAACCACTGTCTACACAGGGTGGACGTGGTCCCAAGACCACAGGGTAGCGGGATGCAGGAGGCTTGTGGCCCAGGAATGAGACTGTTGAGGACTCAGAACAAAATATTATTCCAGCTGTCTGTCCAGGACAGAGAGTGAACCCTCTTAATCTTTATTTTTCCCCATCTCAGATCCAAGGCCAGTGTTTTCCACCCTTTCTTTCTTTTTTTTCCTCATTATTACCTGGAAGCCTCCATCCCAGGGAGCACTTTTATTATTTTTTAAAATAATTTTACTTACTTATTTTTGGCTGTGCTGGGTCTTTGTTGCTATATGGGGTTTTCTCTAGTTGTGAAGAGTGCCCAGGGCGGGCTACTATCTAGCTGCGGTGTGCCAGCTTTTCCCTGCAGTGTCTCTTGTGGAGCCCAGGCTCCAGGGGTTGTGGGCTTCAATAGTTGCAGCGTGTTGGGCTCAGTAGTTAATAGCACATGGGGCTAGTTCTCTGCAGCGTGTGGAATCCTCCTGGACCAGGGATCAAACCCATGTATCCTGCATTGACAGGTGGATTCTTATAGACTGTACCACCAGGGAAGCTTACTTCTTTCCTAATAACTTCCCCCATGAAATTCGAATACTGTGGTATTCTGTTTCAGTTTACATACTGTGACCCTTTGGAAAGCCACAAACCATTATAATATCTGAGGTCGTTTTCACCCCACGCCCTGAGAACCAGCACCCCAGATCCCCCCAGAACGAGCACTGTGCATCTGGCCTGCCAGCCCAGCTGTTCCTCTGCATGGGGCGAGATGGTCTTGGTAGGGATCTTTTTGTCTTTGAAATAAAAAAGAGAGTTGGTTGTTTCTGGTCCAAGCCGTCTAGTGTTGGGAAACTCCTCATGTATCACACTGGTGGTCAGAGAGGGCAGGATGTGGAGTGACTTATTGCTGCAGGAAACCTCTGGTGAGAACCTCGGGCCAGGGCTAGGGAGGTGTTCTGGGCAAGAGAGAAGACCTCTCCACCCTGCCCTTCACCTCTGCTCCCAGGTTGCCTTCAATTCAGTTCAGTGGCTCAGTCGTGCCCAGCTCTTTGAGACCCCATGGACTGCAGTACGCCAGGCCTCCCTGTCCATCACCAACTCCCAGAGCTTGCTCAAACTCATGTCTGTCAAGTCGGTGATGCCATCCAACCAGCTCATCCTCTGTCGTCCCCTTCTCCCCCTGCCTTCACTCTTTCCCAGCATCAGGGTCTTTTCCAATGAGTTCTTTGCACAGGTGGTCAAAGTATTGAAGTTTCAGCTTCAGCAGCACATTTCCTTCATTTGTATTTAACATCCCGTAGGATTTTCAAAGTAAACACATCTTCAGCTTTTCCCAAGTATCAGGGAACACACTAGCACTTTGCCTGTGAGTGAACTCACTGCATCGTCACAGCAGCCATCCACAACAGGTTGTAACATCCTCGCTTTAGAGATGTGGTTAAGAGGGTCCCACACAGAGCCCATAAACGTCAGCCTTGCTCCTTCACACACCGGTTTCTCCCTCCGCTGCTGATAAACACGTGGCATCATCCTCTGGTAGAGCTGGCTGCGTGCTGACTGTCTGCCCCCCAGGTGCAAGCTCTCTGGAGGCAGACAGTGTTTTAGACATCCTGGCACCCCTAACTCAGCTCCGGCATTGCAAGTGTCATGGACAAGGTACTTGGTTAATGACTGATGGAAGGNTTTATTATTTTTTAAAATAATTTTACTTACTTATTTTTGGCTGTGCTGGGTCTTTGTTGCTATATGGGGTTTTCTCTAGTTGTGAAGAGTGCCCAGGGCGGGCTACTATCTAGCTGCGGTGTGCCAGCTTTTCCCTGCAGTGTCTCTTGTGGAGCCCAGGCTCCAGGGGTTGTGGGCTTCAATAGTTGCAGCGTGTTGGGCTCAGTAGTTAATAGCACATGGGGCTAGTTCTCTGCAGCGTGTGGAATCCTCCTGGACCAAGGATCAAACCCATGTATCCTGCATTGACAGGTGGATTCTTATAGACTGTACCACCAGGGAAGCTTACTTCTTTCCTAATAACTTCCCCCATGAAATTCGAATACTGTGGTATTCTGTTTCAGTTTACATACTGTGACCCTTTGGAAAGCCACAAACCATTATAATATCTGAGGTCGTTTTCACCCCACGCCCTGAGAACCAGCACCCCAGATCCCCCCAGAACGAGCACTGTGCATCTGGCCTGCCAGCCCAGCTGTTCCTCTGCATGGGGCGAGATGGTCTTGGTAGGGATCTTTTTGTCTTTGAAATAAAAAAGAGAGTTGGTTGTTTCTGGTCCAAGCCGTCTAGTGTTGGGAAACTCCTCATGTATCACACTGGTGGTCAGAGAGGGCAGGATGTGGAGTGACTTATTGCTGCAGGAAACCTCTGGTGAGAACCTCGGGCCAGGGCTAGGGAGGTGTTCTGGGCAAGAGAGAAGACCTCTCCACCCTGCCCTTCACCTCTGCTCCCAGGTTGCCTTCAATTCAGTTCAGTGGCTCAGTCGTGCCCAGCTCTTTGAGACCCCATGGACTGCAGTACGCCAGGCCTCCCTGTCCATCACCAACTCCCAGAGCTTGCTCAAACTCATGTCTGTCAAGTCGGTGATGCCATCCAACCAGCTCATCCTCTGTCGTCCCCTTCTCCCCCTGCCTTCACTCTTTCCCAGCATCAGGGTCTTTTCCAATGAGTTCTTTGCACAGGTGGTCAAAGTATTGAAGTTTCAGCTTCAGCAGCACATTTCCTTCATTTGTATTTAACATCCCGTAGGATTTTCAAAGTAAACACATCTTCAGCTTTTCCCAAGTATCAGGGAACACACTAGCACTTTGCCTGTGAGTGAACTCACTGCATCGTCACAGCAGCCATCCACAACAGGTTGTAACATCCTCGCTTTAGAGATGTGGTTAAGAGGGTCCCACACAGAGCCCGTAAACGTCAGCCTTGCTCCTTCACACACCGGTTTCTCCCTCCGCTGCTGATAAACACGTGGCATCATCCTCTGGTAGAGCTGGCTGCGTGCTGACTGTCTGCCCCCCAGGTGCAAGCTCTCTGGAGGCAGACAGTGTTTTAGACATCCTGGCACCCCTAACTCAGCTCCGGCATTGCAAGTGTCATGGACAAGGTACTTGGTTAATGACTGATGGAAGGGTGGGTAGGTGACCTGACACGTGAAAACACTTACACGTGAACAAAATGACCTCTCAAATGAGGGAACCCACGGCCTCTGCATGTGAAACCAGTGCTTTGGGTCCCTGGCGTCTTGGTTGCACACTGCTGAAACTGACTTCCCCGAGATGCCTGGGTCTCTTTGAGGACAGACTGTATCATAAACTCTCCTCAGCCCTGGCTCTCCTGACTGTGTGCACATTAGACCGTCCTCCCCTTGATTTCCCACCCCCTGCCCTCCAGCTGGTTACAGTCCTCCCCCTCTCTCCTCTATGGACTTCTCTCTGCTCTATCCTGAAATCAAGGAGACCCAGGCCACTGCCCCAGAACAGTGGAAAAAACCCTCCTCCAGCTGTAGGTTGCACTCATAAACAGCTTTCTTCTTTGTTTGCTTTATTTATTTATGTATTTTTGGTTATGCTGGGTCTTCATGGCAGCACACGGGCTTTCTCTAGTTGCGGCAAGGAGGGGCTACTCTCCAGTTGAGGTGTGCGGGCTTATTGCGGCGGCTTCTCTTGTTGTGGAGCCCAGGCTCCAAGCGCAGGGGTTTAATTAAGTTGTTGCAGCCCGCGGGCTCAGTAGTGGGGCTGGTGCGCTCTCGAGCACAGGCTTAGTAGCTATGGTGCCTGGGCTTAGTTGCTCTGTGGCATATGTGGGAATCTTTCTGGGCCAGTCCCTTGTATCAGCAGGTGGATTATTAAAAAGTAGTAAATTAGGGCTTCCCTTGTGACTCACCCGGTAAAGAATCTGCCTGCAATGCGGGGGACCTATGTTCAGTTCTTGGGTTGGGAAGATCCCCTGGAGAAGGAAAAGGCTCCCCACTCCAGTATTCTGGCCTGGAGAATTCCATGGACTGTATACATGGAGTCACAAAGAGTCAGACACGACTGAGTAACTTTCACGTCACTTCAGTAAATTAGATGGCTAGGAGACTACATTATTTCTTTAAAATTGGGATTAAATTTACCTACTGTGAAACGCACAGATCTGTTTATTTCTTGGCTGTGGTGAGTCTTTGCTGCCGCATGTGGGCTTTCTCTAGTTGCAGAGGGCGGGAGCTACTCTTCCTCATGCTGTGCGGGCTTCTCATTGCAGTGGCTTCTCTTTCCTGGCGCAGAGGCTTAAGCTCTTGCAGCCCGTGGGCTCAGCAGTGTGGCTCGTGGGCTCTAGAGCACGGGCTCAGTAGTTGCAGTGAGCAGGCTTAGCTGCTCTGCACGTGTGGGAATCTTCCCAGACCAGGCATCAAACTGGTGTCCTGTATTCCAAGACAAATTCTTCCCGCTGGGCCACCAGGGAACCCCTGAACAGCGTTCTTTTTCAACAGAACTTGGGCACTGAGGATACAGTTGCGAGCAGGGCGATCAAGGTCTCTGCCCTCATTGCATCGCGTCTGTACTCGCGTGGGGGCGATGGTGCTCACCGAGCGTCAGCTGGTTTTGCGATTCCCTGTGCGCTCCCTTTTTTAACCGTCTCTCATCTTTGTTTGCTTTTCAGCTCCAGGGCCTGAGTCACAATGTGATCTTCACCTTGGATTCCTTGTTGAAAGGAGACCTGAAGGGAGTCAAAGGCGTGAGTGTTCTGAAATTCGATTTTCACTTTAGCTTCAAAGGATCAATTTGTTTTGTCTTTGAAGATCCTAGTGGCACTGGTATCTGAAAGGCACTCTGAACATTTGCAGCATGAAAAGTGTTGTTGGAAGGCGGTCATTAGAAGAAAGACACCGGCTCACATAGTGTTATTGACCGAGAAACAGGATGAGATGCTGTCAGGAAGAATGGCGGGCGGGGGGTGGTCTGTGCTGAGTCTGGCCTCCACCCTAGTGAGCCCACCTCTCAGAACCACGAGGTTCTGCCTCATGGTTTTGACTGGGAGCACTCGTGTTACAACTGTCTTAGCTTTCTTGGGTGTAGTAAGTCACGTGGTGTGCCTGAAAGTGTCCTGTGTAAAGTTTCCGGTGTCCTGTAACAGAAACTGTTTCTGCTAAGATGTGATTTGAAAAATACCCACCTTGAAGCAAAAGCATGTTTAATCTCAATTTTATTTTCTCTTTTCTAAGGATCTCAAGAAGCCATTTGACAAAGCTTGGAAAGACTATGAGACGAAGTTGTAAGTGTGGTTTTTTTATTGGTTTCTTTTTTTTTTTCTTGTTACTGTTTTAAGTGTTCTAAGAAAAAGAATAACTAAAATAAGGATAGTCTTGAACTAATTCCTTCAGGAGAAAAACACTGCCGAGTCCATCCTTGTAAGGGCCATGAGGCTGAGTATGCTGACCTGGTTAGAGGTGGTTACGCCTCCCATGCTGGTTGTCTAGAGTGAGATGTACTTTCATTGTCAATTATTTTGGCATCTGTGGCTGATACTAATGGTCAAGTTATAGATCAATGACTATTGTAGTTGTTCTTTCATTATAGTTAGTGCATAACTATAGACCATTTACCCATTGCTGGATAACATGGCAACTCAGAAATAAAAATACAGCTACTGTTTGTGTTGTGGCTCCACGGTGAAGAATCCTGCCTGCCAATGCAGGGGACACAGGTTCTTGCCCTGGGTCAAGAAGATCCCCTGGAGAAGGAAATGGCAACCCATTCCAGTATTCTTGCCTGGAGAATCCCATGGACAGAGGAGCCTGGCAGGCTACGGTCCACAGGGTTGCAAAGAATCAGACACAACTTGGCAACAAAGCAGCTGTAACGTCCATCTGCCTGCCAGGGCCTGAGCAAAATGCTTTATGTGTATGACCTCCTCACAGCACCCTTCTCAGTGTGCACCTTAGACTGCCTATTTGTGGATTAGGAAACTGAAGCTTAGAAAGGCTAAGGGGCTTCGAAAGGTCCTAAGGCTAGTAAGTGTGGCTTCCCTTCTGGTCTCTGTGACCCCAGAACAGCAGGCCTGCATGCTGGAGTGATCATGTGGGACCAGGGAGACGCTGCCCATCAGACCTCAGCATGGACCTGGCTCATCCTCATACTATACGGGTCGTTCCTCCACATCCCTTTCTTATTATTTGTTGTTCAGTCACTCAGTAGTGTCCAAGACTTTGTGACCCCATGGACAGCAACACACCAGGCTTCCTTGTCCTTCACTGTCTCCCTGAGTTTGCTCAAATTCATGTCCTTTGAGTCGATGATGCCATCCAGCCCTCTCACCCTCTGTTGCCCCTTCTGCCCTCAGTCTTTCCCAGCATCAGGGTTTTTTCCAGTGAGTCAGTTCTTCACATCAGGTGGCCAAAGTATTAAGCTTCAGCATCAGTCTTTCCAATGAATATTCATGGTTGATTTCCTTTAGGATTGACTGGTTTGATCTCCTTGCTATCCAAGGGACTCTCAAGAGTCTTTTCCAGCCCCACATTTCAAAAGCATCAGTTCTTGAGTGCTCAGCTTTCTTTATGGTCCAACTCTCACATCCAGACATGACTACTGGAAACACCATAGCTTTGATTTTCTTGGCAATGATGTCTCTGTTTTTTAATACACTGTCTAGGTTGGTCATAGCTTTTCTTCCAAGGAGCAATCGTCTTTTAATTTCAAGGCTGCAGTCACCATCCATAGTGATTCTTATTAGTACTCTGAGACATTTATAACACCAGGCAGTGGGGTGGGGTGGGATGGGAGGAGAGAAATGTATTTAAAAGCATTTAATAAACATCTTGGCTATAAACTTGGATAGCTATAAACATGAGAGAATAAAAACATTTCCGTAGGCAGCAATAACAGTAAAGTGAAAACACAAGCCAGAGAAAAACAAATTCAGGATTAAAATGTTTTCCCTGAAACCACTTCTGTAATTGCTTATGTAATACGCACATCGTTGAGGATTTGCTGCCTAAGGAATGCTTCTGATGTGCTGTGACGGTGACAAATGGTGCTGAGAACAGAAGGGTTCCTAAAATGGCCAGCCAGGGTAAGTGAAGGGCCATGGGCCATGGCGTCAAGCCCGTGTGTCTTGCCCTGTGCAAGTGGGTCTTGAGTGCTCACAGGACTGCCAGGCCCAAGGGCATCTGCACACAGCAGAAAGGAGCTAGAGCTGAGTCCTTACAAGGAGGGCGGGGCTCCTGAGTTCTCCCCACATCCCTCAGGTTCCTCTTGCTGTTCCTTCTTTGGTTCATCTGTATTGTATTGCCGTGATAGGTGAGGATTTATCACCCTTGTACAACCATCCCCATCACTTTTCCACCCCACCCCCTCCTCATTCATCCAATAAGATAAATACAGTGATTTGTGTTTTAAGCCAGTTGTCACTGGTTACATTTTTGTGAGTATAAATATGCATTGCTGAACACGTATATGTGCTCAGGCTGCCCATGGGATTCTCCAGGCAAGGATACCGGAGCAAGTTGCCATTTCCTCCTCCAGTGGATCTTCCTGACCCAGGGATGGATCCCAGTCTCCTGCATCTCCTGCCTCAGCAGCCCGGTTCTGTACCTCTAGCGCCACCTGGGAAGCCCTGAACATTCATGCATTAGTCTTTTTGTGGATAGATGTGTCCAAATGTAGATTCGTTTGTCTTCGATAAATATCTAGTGAGGGCATTGTTGAGTTACTGGGTAAATTAATGTTTAATTTCATTTTTAAAACTCCCAAATAGGTTTCCAATGTCGTCGCCCCATTTTTACTATACCATCATTGTATGCACGTTCTCATTGTTCCACATCTTCAGTAGCATTTGAGATTGTCCATCTTAATTGTGTTTTTATTTTTCATCTCTGTGATCACCAGTGAATCACTTCTTTGTTTGCTTACTAGCCATTTATTGATATGTCTTACAAAGGGCTCAGGTATTAAATAAATATGTATTGTCAGTCTGAAGGCATGCTATGGTTGAATTCCCACTCTTTTCTTTTTTTTTTTTTTTT
>SJYW01049087.1:564565-576889 GCA_006410735.1 Raphicerus campestris | reverse complement strand
TAATCATCTGAGAGGGACTCAGCTCAGCCTTGTCCTCCTAGGCTGTTGATTCTTTGATTTTATTTTGTCTGAGTAATATATGATCTTAAGAAAATATTTAGAAAATGGAGCTAATGGGAAAAAAATTGGGGCGGGGAAAAGGGGACTCGTAATCTCCTTACTCAGAGATTTACTGGATTTACGTATGTGATTTGTTTGGTTTGCAAACATTGGATCATACTGTAGATTAAAATCATTCCTCCTTATGTCGATTTTTCTTAGTCTGTGTCACATTCAGAAGAATTTAACTGTAGACAAATAAACTGCCTGGGTCTTCAGCCTTTTGACTGGTAGGGATTATCCCTCCTTCCAGCCTGCTTTCACTGTTGGTAAAGAACGTCACGTTTTTATCAATACCATCTCAAACTGAAACCATCCCTCTTTCTCCATAAAAATGTATGTTTTATAACATTCCTTGTAGGCTGTTCAAATCTCAGTTTGCTTCTTCACCTGGCAGCACTGTCCAGTAGAACTTTCTGAAGTGATGGAGATTTTTTTTAATTTATTTTTAATTAAAAGATAATTACTTTACGATATTGTGTTGGTTCCTGCCGTACTGAAGTGATGGAAGTGTTGATATTCTTTCCTGTCTCACCTGGTATCCACCAGCCACACATGAGGACTGAGCACTTGAAATGTGCCTAGTGCGTCTTCATGAACTGAAAGCTTTCCAAATTCATTGGTATTACTGATTCGACAGCCTTTGTTTCAAATATGTTGGGACACAGAGATCTTGGGAAACAGAAAGAACCCTTGCTGTCCTCTGCCCTTTATTGCTCTCCTTAATGTCCAGTTCAGCTTCATTTACTCCACTGGCTTAGGTATCTGTCTCTCTTAAATTCAAATTTGGCACAACCATGAAGAAATGTACTTCCTATAAATCAGACTATAGCTGTTGCTTGCGTATCCATGTGACACCTGCTAGCATATGTCAAATGGTGCCTATAATTTGGGCTCCCCTCATTGCTCAGCCAGTAAAGACTCTGCCTCCCTATAATTTGTCGTACATCTTTATAAAATACTGAAATTAGTTTTGTAAGTGTTTTGTATAGATACATGGATAGAGAGTAAATGTGTACCTATGGAAATTTCAGATTTTTCAGGTAACTGTGGTTCATATTGTCTTTTTTAAACCGCTGGTAAACCTCTGTTGTTTTCCATTGTAGTTTCTTTCAAGATGGTTTGAAAACAGCTGATAAATTGAAACAGTACATTGAAAAACTGGCTGCTGATTTGTATAATGTAAGTTCTCTATAAAATGCATGCACTTTAACTTGCTTTTGTGGATAAATAACAGTAAATTTGTAATCTGTGTTCTAAGAGTGCTAAAGAAAAGAAGACAGGGTGAAGTGATGTGTCAGCATAAACCTAAGGGCGATAAACTATTGTTTCCCCTCCAGTTTAACTCAGAGACGTCATCCCTGGTCAGATAGTCCAGAGTATGTTTCTGGAACATAGGAAGAGCAGAGTAGGGCAGGGAGCAGGTGGATGGCCATTGGCTCTGAATGACTGTCATCACATGGGTGCCCTTTCATCAGCAGTTGCAGAAAGACAAAAAGAAGTTTTTATCCTGGAAGGAAAGCAGCTAAGTGACTGTCTCTGAATAAGCAGATATTTATGATTTTTTTTGCTTGCTTGCTTGTTTTATATTCCTTCTCCTTTCTTTCCCCCTACTGTCTATGTTTTGCCTTTATAGTAAGAAAATCAAGAGGAAAACTTTTTTGAGCAAAAAACTAAATGCCTATATAGAAATCTCAAATTTGTTCTTCATGAACCAGTTGGCAATGAATAATATTAAAAGTATATACAAGGACCTAATGTACAGCTCATGGAACTCTGCTCAGTGTTATGTGGCAGCCTGCATGGGAGGGGAGTTTGGGGGAGAATGGATACTTGCATACGTATGGCTGAGTCCCTTTGCTGTTCACCTGAAATTACCGCAGCATTGTTAATCGGCTATACCCCAATACAAAATAAAAAGTTGAAAGTTTGGGGGTGGAAATGAACATTCACTTTCAAATTTAAAAAAGAAAGTATGTATTTAGGAGTGTAACTGCATGTACTCAAATAACGTTTTAGTGTTACAAATGATATTCTGACAGAACTTCAAAAATACACAGCTGTGAATTTTTTCTGATTTTTCTTGAATAAGTTAACATGGCTCAGGTTGCAGTTAAATTCCAAGTAATTAGGAAAAGCAGCACCAAAGAAAAAGAAAAGAAGAAAGCATCACCAATCCCTTGTCCTCGTGTAAACTTTGTAAACTTTCGTCTATGCATTAGCTCTGGGATTCCGGTCATTCTGAGGGTTATCTTCTGGCCCATTCAATCACATGGTATTTCCGCTACCACCCTTTGAAAAACTCAAATGACTCAGTGTTACTTCTTACCTTTGTTTAAAATAGTCCTTCTGAGTTCATTGTCTAGCCTAGGCATACTATGTAATAAGAAAGCATGTTGCATTATTCACTAATTTCCAACCTCACTGGTAGTTTAGGAAGATGAGAAAATCGTGCCTGTCAAAAATGAGACCATGCGAAAGACTTTAATAAGGAAATCAACTGTATAATGTTTGATGAGTGGTATCTATTTGGATTAATTAAACTCTGCTCTAAATGTATGAGAGATGAGTGATAAGAAATGTTTTTCTCTCATAGATCAAACAGACCCAGGATGAAGAAAAGAAACAGCTGACCGCACTCCGAGACCTAATAAAGTCCTCCCTCCAACTCGATCAGAAAGAAGTAGGTGGTCTCTGTGTTTCCAGCAGGGCTCACCTTCTGAGCAGGGCCTCGCACCTTGATCTTTAGAACAAGCATAGGGAGGGCTTCCTGCCTGGGTGGTCATGGTGCTGGTGGGGACAGATGAGACCCGAGATACCGCTGTCATCTACAACGCAGTAGAAACAGCCTCTAGGTTCCCATTCCCTCCTTGTAAAAGAACAAAAATCAACGTGCCCAGTTCCATGACCAGGTTTGCCATCCTGGCTTTAAGAGGCGTGCTTCAGAAGAGCATCCCCCCATGCTTTGAAGAGTAAGCATTGATGAGCACACCTCCATTCCTCTTAGATCGTCCTGGCCTTTCCAGGCAGCTAAGAGGAACCTGTCTCATTCTACCAGAAAAATAGAGAACTTATTTTGATGCAGAGCATGTAGAGCTTGTGTCCCGACAGTTAGAAAAATTAATGTGAGGTTGTCCTCGCGGGCTGAAACGGAGTATACAAGGAATGGTTAAGTGTTAAATGAATGCAGTACATATCCTTAATTACTAGTCTCATCTGTTCATGTGTTTGGTCAAGCATTTAATGAATACTTACTGTGCACCAGCAACTGTTCTAGGTACCGAACTTGGGTCCCTTCCATCAAGGAGCTCATTGCCTAGTAGGTAATAGCCGTGTGAACCAGGGGTCAGACCTACAGCAGTATGGAGGCTGTAAGAGATTGGGAGGGGCCGTGCCAGAAAAGAGAAGAAGCCAGAAAGACTCAGGCGGAGTCCGCAGCCCACCGACAGCCTGGGGCAGGGTGGGTGGAGGGGTGAGACATGCTGCTTCTGAGGCAAAAACCCAGAGGTGGTTGTGGAGGACCTGGGGTGCAACTGAAGGGAAGGGACTTCACGTGGAGCAGTGTGCACCATTCATGGCATGGGAGAAGGCAGTGCTTATGTTAGGAAATGACGATGCTTTCAGTTTCAGTGCAGTACTTAATCAAAATCACACAAAATACAGCACTTTTTTATAGTGCCAGTTCCTCCCTGTATTATCTCACAATTGCAAGCTGATTTTTTTTTTTTTTTTTTTTTTCGGCTGCACCGTGCACCATGTGGGAATCTTAGTTCCCCACCCAAGCATTGGACCCACCCTTCCTGCAGAGAAAGTCAGTCTTAACCACTGGACCACTGGGGGAAGTGTCCCCCCTGCTTTTTTTTTAAATGTTGCAAACTAACCCTCTGTAAATTCCTAAAGTTTCCAAAAGGGGTTCAATGAGTCCAAAACAGGAACAAAGCAAACCTCCTCAAGCATGCACCAGCACCATTAATCTTAAAGCAACCTTGAAGGTTCCCTTGACTGAATGTCACCGTCTACCCTCCTGCCGCCTCAAATCCAGTTTTTATATAAATCCGGGGTGTTCATGCAGCCAGTGGAGCCTGTATCCCTGCTCTGAGCACCTGCTGATGCCTGGAAGGAGGCATCAAGGGGCTGGGAGGCGTGTGAGCTTGCACCCAGCTCACCCATGTCCTGCAACGTCTGCACCTGTGCTCTGAGGCCTCAGATCATGCTTATTATTGCCGGCCCTGGGAGAAGCCATCTCCTATAGCTTCTTCTTATTTCTCACTGTAAGAGCCCTAGAAATACCCAACTGGAGGGGTAAGAGCTAGGTCTCTGTCTGGGGAGAAAACAACACAGTTTTTAACTGGCAGTTGTATACTTAAGCATTTCCTACCTTTGTTTGGTCACACAGGATTACCTCTTTTCTGTGTGTGGAAGCTTTCTTGGGAGAAAAAAGATTATTACAGTCCCTTTTTGTTTTGCATAAAGACTATTCTGCTCACACTAGTTAAACAGCATAGTTGCATCTAAGCCTCTCATACGCATGAGGGAATCCACATGATTTATTTTAATTCCATCCCAAATTAATAAAGAAGTTTTCATTAACACCACGTCCAGAGTATTTTACAAGTAAAGTTGACTATTCACAACATACCTGTCCCATTCTTATGGTGTTTATCATCTCTTGTCACACTATATCTTTAGAAGGTAATGATTTTTAATGACTTAGTAAAAGACTGTCCACTAGAGAGTTCTTACATTCCAGTTTGGGGAAAGTGTAAAGTAACCTAAAATAAGGACTTGAGAAATTAAAGTCACCCATCAAATCATTCAGCCTCCTCACCCCCACCAGCTTCAACCTGACTCCATTAAAGGAGGCTTCAAAATTGAACTCTAAATAGGATCTTTGGATTTTTGGTAGATTCATTGTTTTCCTTGTTACCATTCTTTTATTGACTTTTGGCAAATGTTTCAGGAAATTAGTTATCTTTTATAGTAGCCTAACTTTGTAAAAGGACTGTTTGCCTTAATACTATTTTCAGGGTTGAAAATATTTTATTTTTAATGATGCTATCCATAAATCGTTCCCCAAACTCCACCTTTTTTTTTGAGTCTGTCTCAGTAACCAGTCTTCGTTTGCAAACTATATGTATTTTGCTCATCTCTCCTTTCACAGTATCTGGTACGTTGCCTGGCACCCCAGAACAACTCAGTAAATATTTAGTAAGATGAAACAAAAGAACTCCTCTGCCCACTCTATTCATACCTTACATTAGAAATTTGAAGCATCTATAAATAGAGGTTTAGTTATAAATTGGATGCCAGAAACAGTTATAAGCCATTAAGTCAATGAGGGTGTAATTGCTTGCAGTTTTAGAGGATGTGAGATTCTGCTCCTTTGTAATGCATCTTATATGTTAATAAGGTTTTCTAATAAGAAAGTAAGCTAATTTGTGCTGCTAATAGAGAATGGGAAATTGAACTAAAAAAATACCACCATAGTTTCTCATTCTATAGTTTATATCTCTTGACTCACATCATGGAATTTCTCCAAGGTTTTCTTTTTAAGTTTGCATCACCCTTTCCTCAGTACATGTTGGTTCCTGTTCTACTGTTAGAGGATTCAGAGTCTATTTCATGCCTTCAGTTGTGCTTTGTTTAGTTATTGTGTATGTGAGAGTCACTCAGTCATGTCCGACTTCTTTGCGACCCCTGAACTGCAGCCTGCCAGGCTCCTGTGTCCATGAATTCTTCAGTCCAGAATACCGGAGTGGGTGGCCTTTCCTTTCTCCAGATTGTTTCGTTATTAAGTGTTAACAATTCTCCAAGATTTACTTGCTTGAAAAATAGAATCCTCTTTTTGTTTATCTGGAGTGCCATGCTGAACCATCATTTCTCAATATCATAATCATTTGTGTGACTTTCTTAGGCCATAAAACTCATTAGTAGTTAGTTTAGGATTGTTGATGCTACTTCTGACTCGTCACTTCCTTCCTGCTTGGTTTAATGAAACAGACTTCTGGGGTCAAAGCCTACGCTTCAGCCACTTTTATTCACCTTTAAAACCATGTTTGTCTGATATAAAGCAAGGACTACTCAGTCTGCTTGTTATTCAGAATTTAAAATTAATTTCAGTTCAGTTCAGTTCAGTTGCTCAGTCGTGTCCGACTCTTTGTGACCCTATGAATCGCAGCACACCAGGCCTCCCTGTTCATCACCATCTCCTGGAGTTCACTCAGACTCAACGTTCATCGAGTCCGTGATGCCATCCAGCCATCTCATCCTTGGTCGTCCCCTTCTCCTCCTGCCCCCAATCCCTCCCAGCATCAGAGTCTTTTCCAGTGAGTCAACTCTTCTCATGAGGTGGCCAAAGTACTGAAGTTTCAGCTTTAGCATCATTCCTTCCAAAGAAATCCCAGGGCTGATCTCCTTCAGAATGGACTAGTTGGATCTCCTTGCAGTCCAAGGGACTCTCAAGAGTCTTCTCCAACACCACAGTTCAGAAGCATCAATTCTTCGGCACTCTACCTTCTTCACAGTCCAGCTCTCATATCCATACATGACCACAGGAAAAACCATAGCCTTGACTAGACAGACCTTAGTCGGCAAAGTAATGTCTCTGCTTTTTAATATACTGTCTAGGTTGATCATAACTTTTCTTCCAAAGAGTAAGCGTCTTTTAATTTCATGGCTGCAGTCACCATCTGCAGTGATTTTAGAGCCCCCCAAAATAAAGTCTGACACTGTTTCCACTGTTTCCCCATCTATTTCCCATGAAGTGATGGGACTGGATGCCATGAGTTAATTTAGGCTAGTAAAAAATATATGTAAGGAATGTCTTAGTAGTAAGTTTACAGAATATAATAGTTTTCATCAGTTGTCACCATCTGATTCCTTATTTTTTAAAAAAGATAAATACTTTTACTTTTTTAAACTTGGACTTTTATCTTAAATGTTAGCAGGCCAGTTAAGGTGAAAGATGAATAGTTTTAAAGCATTCAGACAGACTAGGAATTATGTGAGCAGATAAAGAAGAGTTCATTGAAAAGGGGGCCAAGGAAGGTAGTTATTCTTTTAATAAGAATCTATATCAAGGAGATTTTAGAGTCTATTTTTAATGTTGTGGGAAAGTATAGATGTGGCAAAGATACCTGTTAAGTAATCTTCCGTAGTTAAGTGATTTCCCTGGGGTTTCACTGGGTTAAGGCAGGAACTCTGTGGGTTTCATTTATCCCAGCCTGTTTTTTGTCTCATGGCTCAAGTCTCTACCACCTGATCTGATTTTCTGTCCTCGTATTTCTTGACTAATATTGTGGACACGCTGCTGCCTCCTTTAAAAAAATCCCAGGTGTCCCCACCATTGTATTGGGGGAGGGTCCCTGGAGGCACTGGAGGAGGCAGGCTCTTGCCTGTTTGGTATGAGGTTCAGTCCCTCAGTCACAGCTCCTGAGTCCAAGGCTGTAGACCCTGGTTAAAAGTAAACCTGGAGGGGAATTTTTCAACATTTCCTAAGCTCCCCCCTTCCTCGGATGAGTAAAACTGTCCAGTGATATATTTCAGCTGGAGGGAATCTGGCCAGTTAAAGAAACGACTCAGATTAAGAAAACAAGCAGGGACTTCCCTGGTTTCCCAGTGGTTAAGACTCTGAGCTCCCAATGGAGGGGGCATAGGTTCGATCCCTGGTTGGGGAACTAAACTCCACAAGCTGCATGTCCAGTAAATAAAACAAAAAAATAAACCAAGCAGAGTTTGTAACCTCTTTAGTCTGAGTCACTGAGCCCGATACAGTGAGCAGTCAGCTCTCAGTTACCCACACTAGCGAGCAGGGCAGCGGGGGCCAAGGGTGAGCGTCCAATTCCGGGACAGGCTGTGTCCCAGCCAGTGTCCTCAGCACATTTGCAGCACCTGGTTTTTAGGGAGCATCTGGGGCATGCTTTTGAACAGTGAACTCATGGTGTGTGCGGTAGCCCTACAGATTTCCCTGCAGCTGTTACTGACATTCACCGAGCACTCACCCAGCACACGCTGCTGGTCCAGGGGATCTTGAAGGCCAGGGAGAGGCCGTGCTGGCCTGGGAGGCAGGCCATGGGTGATGATCAGTAAGTGTGCCCCAGCCTCCTGCCTCTTCACCGTCATGCTTCAGGGCTTGCTTCTGAGCTGTTTATTTTTATTAAATTCTCTTCTATTCACATAAATTGTAGGAAAACAAAGGGTCTTCCTACCATTTGTTGTTTTCTTCAGACTTTGTAAGTAAAGAATGGGTTTTTTTTAACACGTAAACATGGTGAGGTTTGTCAGCCCTTGAATCTTGGTGAAGCGTGTACTTCCTCTTCCAGTCAGCTTTCTTTTCCCTCTGTTCTCAAGTGACCTGAAATGAAACTTGATAAAAGATGTTTTCTTATCCTATCACCCAAAGTTTATCATGACTCTGAAGTATGAGTGAGAGAGAGATACCTGATGTTAATTATCCTTACAGTGATGTTTTCTCTGTGTGTTGTAAAAAATGCTTAGCCTATAAACAATAAGACTATCAATGAAATTAACTGTATTTTCAAATGTTCTGCCTTTTTTTTCCCTCTTGCTTTTGCCCTTCCTGATCGAAGTCTAGGAGAGTAAGTCAATGCGTTTTGTCAGACCGTATTGTCTGTGTCTAACGCCCCGTGTTCTCGTTCTGCAGTTCAGCGTCGTCAATTTTCTTACATTTCCACAGTGCAGTCTTTAGAAACGAGGGGGAAGCATTCGTGGGTGTTACATCGAGCTTGTCTGCATCTGTGTTGTCCTGTCACCATGCCGTACACTTTTCCCTGCCACCGAGTCATCTTTTTAAATGCAAAGCATGGGTATAGGTGTATTTTTACAGAGTATTCGTTAGTTGCAAAACAAGAGTTTTATTGCAGTTCTTCGTCCCCCACTGAGAAGGGGTACTTTTTGTTGGGGGTATTTTAGCAGAAAAGGTGAGGGAGAGGCAGCGTGCCCGGAGGAGGCACTCCTGGGTGCATGAGCTTCGCTGGGTGTGCCCCTCGCTCCCCCTAGCCCTCTGCGCGCGCCTCTGCTGCCAGCGTAGGCTAGTTGGAGTCCTAGGATAGCTTGCCGCTGCAGCGTCTCTGAAGTAGAGCTGGCTTCCTGACTAGAAATAGGAGACCCGCACCCCAGCCCTCAGCTCAGGCTTGTCTGGCAATTGCTTACCTACCCAGTTTCCTCCACTAGTATATGATCAAGGACCTGGCAGCTCTCAAAAGTCCACAGTTCTCTTAGCTCCAGACCAACAGGCCAAGGCTCCATGGCAGACTAGAGTCAAGGAGTGGACAATTGTCTCGGCATGCGTCTAATCCACGGCGTCTCCTTTCTAGGATTCCCAGAGCCGGCAAGGAGGCTACAGCATGCACCAGCTGCAGGGCAACAAGGAGTACGGCAGCGAGAAGAAGGGCTACCTGCTGAAGAAGAGTGACGGGTACGTCCACAGCCAGCTGGGGGTCCCCTGTGTGCTCAGCATCCTTCCAGGGGCTAGTAGCCTAGGGGCCTGCCCCAGCCTCTCAGGCAGGGAGGCGCACTTACAGTCTCGCATGCACCAGCTTCCAACGATGCTTCCCTCAGGCAAGTCTCAGAGTTAACCTGCTGTCTTTAGAAGCAGTGGTAACTGGCCTGTGTCTACAGATGGCACCTGTGACTTGTAATGTGTGGTTTGAGGAAGGCAGGGACTGTCCCCATGTGTTCAGCAGATACCTTCTGGGAATCCTACATGCCGCACACTGTTGTAGACACTGGGGATATAACTCTGAGCCAAAGAAAGTCCTTATCGTTATAGAGCTCACATGCTCACCAGGGAGGCAGGCAATAAAGAAGGAAATGCATTTATACATATATGTATAGAAAATATAGAATGCTATTTTATAGGTCTGAAATTTTAACTTTTCTAGATGATACCCAAAGTATCTTAAAACAGCTTTCTTTTTCAACCAACAGTATGCTTCAAAAATCTACGTAGGTCGGCCCATATTGCAGCTGTGTTATTCTTTGTAGACGCCTGCATAATACCCTGTAGTGCGAATGTAACAGTAATCATTTATTTATTCTCCTGCTATCAGATTTCTGTTGTTGTCTCCCATTTTCACTGTCAACAACAGTGCTGTGGGCTTCCCTGGCGGCCCAGTGGTTCGGGCTCTGCTTCCACTGCAGGGGACACAGGTTCGGTCCCTGCTGAGGGGAGTTCCACGTGCCGTGAAGTGCGGCCAGAGGGGCAGAGCCCAGCGCGCTGGTGCCTCCCCGTGTGCCTGCTAGTCTGTGCTCCCCTCCCCTGGGGGCAATAAACGGCAGCCCAGACCCTGGCTGGTGTGGGCTCTGGGGGGGGGGATTTTGTGATGGTGGTCAAGCATGACACCGTGCAGCTGTGTGAAGCAGGTATTACATCAGGTTGTTTTTGGCTCCATCCTTAGGATCCGGAAAGTGTGGCAGAGAAGGAAGTGCTCTGTCAAGAACGGGATCCTGACCATCTCCCATGCCACAGTAAGTGTATCCACTCATTCACCGCCCCCCCCATGTGTCCATGATGCCTCTGGCCACGTCGCCCGGAAAGCGCACGATGTAACCAGCCTGAAAATCTCCCCCCATGTGTTTAACGTGTGGGATTCAGTCAGAGGGTTTAGGAGATTCCTTCTCAAAAGAAGTCTGTCCCTCTTCGTCCTGCCTGGTTCTCCTGCTTCACCAGCACTTTGCCTTCTGCTCCCTTGAAACCGAATCAGGCGTTCCTTTACTTTTTTCATCTCATCTCTGGGAAAATATTCTCGGCTGTTCTGAAGTTTTAACACATCTAGATGCTACCCAAATTATCTCAACAGCTGGCTCTTTCTTTAACCTGAAGTTTTCTGAATCCCAGGTTCACCATTTGCCTGGAGAATAGCATGTAACTGCCAGAGGTGCTGGTGATGATTGAATGAGGCACCAGGCTGTGTGGGGGCCACAGTTAATAGCAGTTGGTGTTTGTGTTACCAGCTAGTACCAAACAGCAGTTGCTGTTTGCTGCCTCCTCCTTGGACGTCCCTGTAGGTGCTGAAATCTGTTGACAGGCAGCCTGCCCTACTGCCAACGCTGGAAATTGTGAGTCCACCTCAGCTGCCCCCGGAGCAGACCAGGGCAAGTGAGTTCTCTCCACCTAACCTCTAGCCACTTCCCACTGGTTTCTGTTAACCTGGTCCCTACTTTTCACTGGCTTTAAGCCACACTTTATTGCCAGATACATCGCTTTGTAATCACATAACCTACCTCCACAGAAAGATCTCTGTGGCCAGTTTAACCTGGCTTCTCCAGACTTTGCAGACACCTCTGATTCCTTAGAAACAGGTTGAAAATCAGGGCCAGCAGTTTCCTGAGAAAACATGAAGAATTCAGTGATCTTTTGAAAAGTGGATAAAAGAGCGTCATTGTTTGGGACCCTTTAATTAAGACAGGGGAATTCCTCATGCTGGAAGGGCCCAGTCACTTTGGCAGGTTCTTCTTACCAGGTTGACTTGGGAGAGGGTCAAGTATGTGTTTAGATTGCTGAGCCATGGCCTGTTGGCTTGACCACATACTTGCGTTCTGCTCCAGGGACCTTTCGTCTCTCTAGCTGACTGTTTTGGAAGAAATCCATTTTCTGTTTACCTGCACACATCCCCAGAGATTTCTTACTGTTAAAAGACTTTTTTTTTTTTTTTTTTAGTTTACTATTCAAGGTAATGCAGCCCTTGGGGAATCAAATTCAGTGAGAACCTCTGAATCTGCTGTCACAGTAATATTGATCGTGTCGAGCATCTGTTCAGTGCAGCATGAGATGTTTTCATGTAAAGAGCCAATTCTGACAAATCTGTGGCAAACATTAGTGTAAAGCTTAAGGATAAAAATGTTTATGTTAAGCCACTAGACTATTATAAATAGATTTCTGTATCTTTGTGTTGTTTGCTTTTACTTGAGTTTTTTTAGCAGAAGCACTGCAGTATCAATATATAATACAATACAACAAGCGCTCCAAGAAAGAAAATATGAGGATTCTATGTGAAGTACCGCTTGACCGTAATGATCCTGAGAAATTAATTTCAGAAGTGTAGGAGGCTGGTGTCCCGCTTGCCTCTGAGTTCCCACTGCTTGTGCTCTTTCTACTACATAATAGTCCTTTCCTCTGATGCCAGCTTTTGTTAAGATACTTTACTCCTCACTTGTCAACTGGGATATTCACAGTTCCTGCCTTTCAGTGCCATGAGAGCTGTC
>SJYW01049087.1:547090-564514 GCA_006410735.1 Raphicerus campestris | reverse complement strand
AAGCTTCCAGATAACATACTTCAAGGTAGCCCATGCTTTGAAATGAAAAAATGGTGCTGTTTAATTTTCCAGAATCAGCTGACACCTAACTGAGTATGTTTTCCTTTTTAAAGATTTTGTCTGTGTTGCTTCGTTGTGTCTGCTGGTGAGGTGGTTCATAGTCACAAAGATTTGGGAAGGAAAAAGAAACCCAGTTAACCCTCTGCCACATTCAAATATGAATGGTGTTTCAAAAATTCTTAAGGTCTTTGAAGAGCTTTCTCTACTTAGGTTAAGAAACTTGCAACCCCTTATTACGCATGATCAATGTAAACCTGGAAAGTTCTTCCTCGTGTCTGGCTCAGACCTCCTACAATTGGAGGGCCTTTCTCCTCCATCTGTACAAATGGAAAACAGCTGCCCAGCCTTCCCCAGTGACAACCCTTCACATCCCAGCAGACGGTTAAGTCACGCCCCAGCCTCTTTGCTCCAACTAAATGATGCCTTTAAACCCGCCTCAAAGTCCCCGTTTTCCACTCCTTTAATCATCCTTTGATCTTCCCTAAGCTTTTCTGTATCCTCTTTCAGAATGTGGATGCCACATTGGTACGTGGTAGTCTGCAGTCTCACCATTAACTGGGCTCACTACCTTTTCAGCCTGTCAGATGTCTTTGTCATTCATATGGGAAATCCAGCAATTTTATCAACATGAAAAAGGATGAGGACTAGCAATTCCTTTTATGGTGGACCCAGCCGAAGTTTGTGGTTGTAGCTGCCGGTTTTGGATACTTAAGGCCTTTAGCAACCCAAACCCCAGGTCTGTTCTAAGAAAAAATTGCAGACCCACAACCTCCTTGCCTCCCTATTTTGGGTTTGGCAGTCAGTCTGTTGTACAGGACACTGTTTCTTCTTAGGCAAAACCATCCTGTACAGGACTTGACTTCTGGTTTCTGTGCCTAAGTCACATGTGCGTGCAGAGAACAAGAAATCCCTGGATTGTCTTCTCACTTCCTGCCCACAGAGAGCTTGCTTTGGAACAGATAACTAACTCAGGATATAGGGTATCTAATATCCTTTCTGTGTCTGATATCCTTGAAACCACAGAGGAAGATCTCAGTTGTTGGTGAAACGGAAATTAAGTGTCTCGTAGCCATTATGGAGAATGAGAGGCACAGTGTGCGTCTGAAGTATTCTTGATCATAATAGGCCACCGAGGGGCCCCCTTTCTGCTTTCTCCCCCTCTGTTTTCCCTAAAGACTCAAGTTTGTTGGGTGGTCATGCTTCTGGCATGAAGGTTGTCAGCATGATGGCCTTCAGCTGGGGTGGGCTTGCAGGCCTGACTCTTGCAGGCTTCTACTGAAGCACATCCAGGCTCAGGCATGCAGGCCCTTCACCCCTTGGCCGGCTCCTTCCAGAAACTGGCATTCATCATTGACCAGAGTGTGACCATGGACAGACGCGGGCAGGAGGGCAGGAAGGAGCTCTGAGCAGAGTGATCATGTGGCGAGACTCTTTTAAGGCAAAGCCTGCATTTGCATGACTGTCTAGACGCTACAGAGTCTGTGTGAATTATTAATACATGCATGACCAAAAGACTGGCTGGGAAGTGATAGGAAATCTTCGTTACATTTTCCTCTATCCAGATTTTGGGGTTGGTTAAGCAATGTCTCACGAGTGGTAACTGTCCTTGTACTTTTGGGGAGAAGTAACATGAATTTTGTGTGGCAACTAAAATTTGTGGCTACCTGGGACGTGGGATTTACAGTGACTGGTTACTGGGGTCATTTTGAGTGGATAAAGAAACTACACTCAGCTGTGTTTCACAGTAAGTGATTAAAGTGTCAACTCTCTGCGCTTGTGTACGTGTAGACTCCAGAAAGTCACAGTTGCATGGGTTATACCCACTGGTCATTGAAAGTGAGATGAATTATTTTGGTTCCATGCTCATTAACCACTGGGACACTTATGCACAGTTAAAAGACATTGAGAAGGCTGCCTAACTTTTTTTTCCCTCTTGTTTAGTGAGATTAAGTATTCCAGTTGGGTGAATTAGACCTTATCGAATGTATGATGAACCCACCCACCTGGCCCATGGGGCAATGGGCCGGCGGGTGGCAGTCTGTGTTGCATTTAACATCTCTGTTTTCTTTTGTGTCCAGTCCAACAGGCAACCAGCCAAGCTGAACCTTCTCACCTGCCAGGTGAAGCCAAATGCCGAGGACAAGAAGTCTTTTGACCTGATATCACGTGAGTCCCATGTCAGTTACTGTGGATCCTGCCACCTGCCCATTCCCGTTCTTTGGGTCAGAAGCCATGTGTTTCCCAAGCAGGGCTCCTTGAGAGGAGGTGTATGTGGCACACGCTGCTTTGGGAGGAGCCTGGGTCTCTCTACACGGAACTCACCTGTGGTAGGACGGCATAAGCGAGATTCTCCTCCTGCAGTGGAGGAGAATCTAGATTTGTACAGTAAACCAGGCCAGTTCTTGACCATAAGCTTTATCCCTTGGGAGGGATTTCCCTGAACACATTCCCATTGCTCTCCTATGTCTGCTGAATCAGTCTTTGATGTGATGCCCAGACATAGGTATCTTTTAAGAAGTCGCTGGATGACTCTGATGTATACCTATGGTTAAGAACTGCAGACAGGGAACTTCCTTGG
The DNA here is from genome assembly GCA_006410735.1 of Raphicerus campestris. Taxonomy (NCBI): domain Eukaryota; kingdom Metazoa; phylum Chordata; class Mammalia; order Artiodactyla; family Bovidae; genus Raphicerus; species Raphicerus campestris. Next base: position 561,876 of record SJYW01049087.1, on the reverse strand, counting down.
TGGTTCAGTGGGTAAGACTCTGCACTTCCAAATCACGGGGTGCAGGTTCATTCCCTAGTTGGAGAACTAAGATCCCACATGCTATGCAGTGTGGTCAAAAAATAAAATTTCAATTAAAAAGAAAACAGAACACGGACATGGACTTGACAGTGAGGCATGCCGCTATCTCTGCCCAGCTCCATAGTTTTACCCCTGCAGAATCAAGCTCTGAAAGGAGAAGTCATTTCCCTGCTGCCGAGAACTGCCTTCTGATGTCCTAAATCAATGACACTGCACTCTGTCCTCCCTGGGTTGGAGCGTGCTTTTGACCCATCCACCCGCTCAGCTGATAGCCTGTGTCCTCATAGTCTTTGGGGTGAAAGGAGAGTGTTTTCCTCTAGGCTGGCTCCCTGGGCTCTCATGGGTGCCACTGGCACTTTAGTACTTTGCCACCTGATGCAAAGAGCCAACTCACTGGAAAAGACCCCGATGCTGGGAAAGACCGAGGGCAGGAGAAGGGGACAACAGTGGATGCGATGGTTGGATGACATCGCTGGCTCAATGGACATGAGTTTGCATAAACTCTGGAAAACAGTGAAGGACAGGGAGGCCTGGCATGCTGCAGTCCACGGGGTTGCAGAGTCAGACACGACTTAGTGACTCCAACCACAATATGTGCCGGGTGCTTTGTGTCCATGATGGGTAATCCTCTCAAAAGCCTTGTCATTTTCCTATTTCACAGAAGGAAAAACTGAGACTCAGGAAGGTCCAGCGACTTAGCATAAAGTCTCAACAGTAAAGCCAAGATTCAGCCGGGGTGCTTGGGTTCCAGTATCTGTGTTGGATACTGGAACCACACCACCTCTCTCGCAGCGGGCAGGGGGTGCCTGGCCAGGAGCACAGAGTGAGTGACTGCCTAGAAAGTCACTTCATGCATACCTGCCCACACTGCCCAGGTCCAGCTATCCCCCTCTTATGTGGGTCACACCTTGGAGGATGACCATCCAGCAGGGCTTGAACCCTCCCTTCCTGAAGCCTGATTTAACCAGAGAGCAACCTCGGGCAGGACTTGTCTGATCGTCCGGGCTGCCCTGTGAGTTATGAATTTTTACGAAAAGAAATTCTTTAAAAAGAAAACCAGTGAAAGGCAAGTTGGAAAAGGAAAGTGAAATATTAATACTATGGCACCTAGCACTCTCTGATTTCTAAGATCTACTTGAGGGACTTCCCCACTAGTCCAGTGGTTAAGATTCCACGTGTCCAATGCAGGGGGCACGGGTTTGATCCCAGGTAGGGAAACTAAGATCCCACATGGCAGGTGGCGCAGCCCCCCAAAAAAATGATCTGCTTGACCAGGGGGCACCTATCCCCCTTCCCACTTGTTTTTCAAAAGAAATGCTTGGGCATCGGCGTGGTGTTTGCAGTTATCTTGTATTCCTGTTTCTCTTCAGAAAAGCAGTATTGACAAAGTGAATCATGTAACTGCTAAAACAAAAGGGTGCAAAAATAAGATCAGAATCCTACTTTCAGTGTGTTCTCCTCAGGAACTTTTAAAATCTATATTAATACCTGAAGCATTCTGCTTTCTAAGATTTTGCTTTTTTTTTTCCCTCTATTTTTGTATTTCAGATAACAGGACGTATCACTTTCAGGCTGAAGATGAGCAGGATTATGTAGCGTAAGTAGTTTTGAAATCACGGTATGAGGCCTTAAACTGAAAAAAGCGCCTCTCTTCTTCTGTATGGTATACTTAAAAGTGTTCTTTTTATTGCTAAAAACCAGTCCTGGTGGGTTTCCCCTGCTTAGCTGTCCGCCCGGGGCTTTCCCATGGGTCTCTTCTTTAGTCTGGGGTGCTCAGTCAACTCAGGTGCCCCCTTTAAGGTTCTGCTCAAGCCTCACTGCCCGAGGGGTTTTGCTCCCTCCCCGCCGGCCTCTTCACACCTCTCTGGGTCCCCTGGCTCAATCTGAGCCCTCTGGAGACCTGGAGCTTCCGAGGACAAGGACTGCACCTTCTTCATTTCTAATCCTGCCATCTGCACTTGGGAGGGCTTTACTCAGCGCTGGAGTAATTCATGTTTGGGGGAGTGGCTCCCTTTGGGATTCTCTCTGGGTACCGGTGGTGGTGATGGGAGACTTGATTTTGATGGAGGAGATTCTGGAATCCTTCAAGGAGAGATGTTCATTTTTCTCCAAGTCACACGGAGGAAGTTCCACTGCCACATTGAGCTGTTGTCTCCTGTGAAAGCATCCAGTGAATTAACAGGGAAATCCTTTCTCAGCCCCCCAAGGAAGGAGGCAGGTACAGCTGAAGAACAGCTGAATGTTGGAGGTCAGGCAGACTTGATTTCTAGTCCACAGTCTGCCTGTTAGTGGCTTTTGGATCTTGGTAAGGTCATCCCAANAAACTGCCCAAAGCTTCCAGATAACATACTTCAAGGTAGCCCATGCTTTGAAATGAAAAAATGGTGCTGTTTAATTTTCCAGAATCAGCTGACACCTAACTGAGTATGTTTTCCTTTTTAAAGATTTTGTCTGTGTTGCTTCGTTGTGTCTGCTGGTGAGGTGGTTCATAGTCACAAAGATTTGGGAAGGAAAAAGAAACCCAGTTAACCCTCTGCCACATTCAAATATGAATGGTGTTTCAAAAATTCTTAAGGTCTTTGAAGAGCTTTCTCTACTTAGGTTAAGAAACTTGCAACCCCTTATTACGCATGATCAATGTAAACCTGGAAAGTTCTTCCTCGTGTCTGGCTCAGACCTCCTACAATTGGAGGGCCTTTCTCCTCTGTCTGTACAAATGGAAAACAGCTGCCCAGCCTTCCCCAGTGACAACCCTTCACATCCCAGCAGACGGTTAAGTCACGCCCCAGCCTCTTTGCTCCAACTAAATGATGCCTTTAAACCGGCCTCAAAGTCCCCGTTTTCCACTCCTTTAATCATCCTTTGATCTTCCCTAAGGTTTTCTGTATCCTCTTTCAGAATGTGGATGCCACATTGGTACGTGGTAGTCTGCAGTCTCACCATTAACTGGGCTCACTACCTTTTCAGCCTGTCAGATGTCTTTGTCATTCATATGGGAAATCCAGCAATTTTATCAACATGAAAAAGGATGAGGACTAGCAGTTCCTTTTATGGTGGACCCAGCCGAAGTTTGTGGTTGTAGCTGCCGGTTTTGGATACTTAAGGCCTTTAGCAACCCAAACCCCAGGTCTGTTCTAAGAAAAAATTGCAGACCCACAACCTCCTTGCCTCCCTATTTTGGGTTTGGCAGTCAGTCTGTTGTACAGGACACTGTTTCTTCTTAGGCAAAACCATCCTGTACAGGACTTGACTTCTGGTTTCTGTGCCTAAGTCACATGTGCGTGCAGAGAACAAGAAATCCCTGGATTGTCTTCTCACTTCCTGCCCACAGAGAGCTTGCTTTGGAACAGATAACTAACTCAGGATATAGGGTATCTAATATCCTTTCTGTGTCTGATATCCTTGAAACCACAGAGGAAGATCTCAGTTGTTGGTGAAACGGAAATTAAGTGTCTCGTAGCCATTATGGAGAATGAGAGGCACAGTGTGCGTCTGAAGTATTCTTGATCATAATAGGCCACCGAGGGGCCCCCTTTCTGCTTTCTCCCCCTCTGTTTTCCCTAAAGACTCAAGTTTGTTGGGTGGTCATGCTTCTGGCATGAAGGTTGTCAGCATGATGGCCTTCAGCTGGGGTGGGCTTGCAGGCCTGACTCTTGCAGGCTTCTACTGAAGCACATCCAGGCTCAGGCATGCAGGCCCTTCACCCCTTGGCCGGCTCCTTCCAGAAACTGGCATTCATCATTGACCAGAGTGTGACCATGGACAGACGCGGGCAGGAGGGCAGGAAGGAGCTCTGAGCAGAGTGATCATGTGGCGAGACTCTTTTAAGGCAAAGCCTGCATTTGCATGACTGTCTAGACGCTACAGAGTCTGTGTGAATTATTAATACATGCATGACCAAAAGACTGGCTGGGAAGTGATAGGAAATCTTCGTTACATTTTCCTCTATCCAGATTTTGGGGTTGGTTAAGCAATGTCTCACGAGTGGTAACTGTCCTTGTACTTTTGGGGAGAAGTAACATGAATTTTGTGTGGCAACTAAAATTTGTGGCTACCTGGGACGTGGGATTTACAGTGACTGGTTACTGGGGTCATTTTGAGTGGATAAAGAAACTACACTCAGCTGTGTTTCACAGTAAGTGATTAAAGTGTCAACTCTCTGCGCTTGTGTACGTGTAGACTCCAGAAAGTCACAGTTGCATGGGTTATACCCACTGGTCATTGAAAGTGAGATGAATTATTTTGGTTCCATGCTCATTAACCACTGGGACACTTATGCACAGTTAAAAGACATTGAGAAGGCTGCCTAACTTTTTTTTCCCTCTTGTTTAGTGAGATTAAGTATTCCAGTTGGGTGAATTAGACCTTATCGAATGTATGATGAACCCACCCACCTGGCCCATGGGGCAATGGGCCGGCGGGTGGCAGTCTGTGTTGCATTTAACATCTCTGTTTTCTTTTGTGTCCAGTCCAACAGGCAACCAGCCAAGCTGAACCTTCTCACCTGCCAGGTGAAGCCAAATGCCGAGGACAAGAAGTCTTTTGACCTGATATCACGTGAGTCCCGTGTCAGTTACTGTGGATCCTGCCACCTGCCCATTCCCGTTCTTTGGGTCAGAAGCCATGTGTTTCCCAAGCAGGGCTCCTTGAGAGGAGGTGTATGTGGCACACGCTGCTTTGGGAGGAGCCTGGGTCTCTCTACACGGAACTCACCTGTGGTAGGACGGCATAAGCGAGATTCTCCTCCTGCAGTGGAGGAGAATCTAGATTTGTACAGTAAACCAGGCCAGTTCTTGACCATAAGCTTTATCCCTTGGGAGGGATTTCCCTGAACACATTCCCATTGCTCTCCTATGTCTGCTGAATCAGTCTTTGATGTGATGCCCAGACATAGGTATCTTTTAAGAAGTCGCTGGATGACTCTGATGTATACCTATGGTTAAGAACTGCAGACAGGGAACTTCCTTGGTGGTTCAGTGGGTAAGACTCTACACTTCCAAATCACGGGGTGCAGGTTCATTCCCTAGTTGGAGAACTAAGATCCCACATGCTATGCAGTGTGGTCAAAAAATAAAATTTCAATTAAAAAGAAAACAGAACACGGACATGGACTTGACAGTGAGGCATGCCGCTATCTCTGCCCAGCTCCATAGTTTTACCCCTGCAGAATCAAGCTCTGAAAGGAGAAGTCATTTCCCTGCTGCCGAGAACTGCCTTCTGATGTCCTAAATCAATGACACTGCACTCTCTCCTCCCTGGGTTGGAGCGTGCTTTTGACCCATCCACCCGCTCAGCTGATAGCCTGTGTCCTCATAGTCTTTGGGGTGAAAGGAGAGTGTTTTCCTCTAGGCTGGCTCCCTGGGCTCTCATGGGTGCCACTGGCACTTTAGTACTTTGCCACCTGATGCAAAGAGCCAACTCACTGGAAAAGACCCCGATGCTGGGAAAGACCGAGGGCAGGAGAAGGGGGCAACAGTGGATGCGATGGTTGGATGACATCGCTGGCTCAATGGACATGAGTTTGCATAAACTCTGGAAAACAGTGAAGGACAGGGAGGCCTGGCATGCTGCAGTCCACGGGGTTGCAGAGTCAGACACGACTTAGTGACTCCAACCACAATATGTGCCGGGTGCTTTGTGTCCATGATGGGTAATCCTCTCAAAAGCCTTGTCATTTTCCTATTTCACAGAAGGAAAAACTGAGACTCAGGAAGGTCCAGCGACTTAGCATAAAGTCTCAACAGTAAAGCCAAGATTCAGCCGGGGTGCTTGGGTTCCAGTATCTGTGTTGGATACTGGAACCACACCACCTCTCTCGCAGCGGGCAGGGGGTGCCTGGCCAGGAGCACAGAGTGAGTGACTGCCTAGAAAGTCACTTCATGCATACCTGCCCACACTGCCCAGGTCCAGCTATCCCCCTCTTATGTGGGTCACACCTTGGAGGATGACCATCCAGCAGGGCTTGAACCCTCCCTTCCTGAAGCCTGATTTAACCAGAGAGCAACCTCGGGCAGGACTTGTCTGATCGTCCGGGCTGCCCTGTGAGTTATGAATTTTTACGAAAAGAAATTCTTTAAAAAGAAAACCAGTGAAAGGCAAGTTGGAAAAGGAAAGTGAAATATTAATACTATGGCACCTAGCACTCTCTGATTTCTAAGATCTACTTGAGGGACTTCCCCACTAGTCCAGTGGTTAAGATTCCACGTGTCCAATGCAGGGGGCACGGGTTTGATCCCAGGTAGGGAAACTAAGATCCCACATGGCAGGTGGCGCAGCCCCCCAAAAAAATGATCTGCTTGACCAGGGGGCACCTATCCCCCTTCCCACTTGTTTTTCAAAAGAAATGCTTGGGCATCGGCGTGGTGTTTGCAGTTATCTTGTATTCCTGTTTCTCTTCAGAAAAGCAGTATTGACAAAGTGAATCATGTAACTGCTAAAACAAAAGGGTGCAAAAATAAGATCAGAATCCTACTTTCAGTGTGTTCTCCTCAGGAACTTTTAAAATCTATATTAATACCTGAAGCATTCTGCTTTCTAAGATTTTGCTTTTTTTTTTCCCCTCTATTTTTGTATTTCAGATAACAGGACGTATCACTTTCAGGCTGAAGATGAGCAGGATTATGTAGCGTAAGTAGTTTTGAAATCATGGTATGAGGCCTTAAACTGAAAAAAGCGCCTCTCTTCTTCTGTATGGTATACTTAAGTGTTCTTTTTATTGCTAAGAACCAGTCCTGGTGGGTTTCCCCTGCTTAGCTGTCCGCCCGGGGCTTTCCCATGGGTCTCTTCTTTAGTCTGGGGTGCTCAGTCAACTCAGGTGCCCCCTTCAAGGTTCTGCTCAAGCCTCACTGCCCGAGGGGTTTTACTCCCTCCTCGCCGGCCTCTTCACACCTCTCTGGGTCCCCTGGCTCAATCTGAGCCCTCTGGAGACCTGGAGCTTCCGAGGACAAGGACTGCACCTTCTTCATTTCTAATCCTGCCATCTGCACTTGGGAGGGCTTTACTCAGCGCTGGAGTAATTCATGTTTGGGGGAGTGGCTCCCTTTGGGATTCTCTCTGGGTACCGGTGGTGGTGATGGGAGACTTGATTTTGATGGAGGAGATTCTGGCATCCTTCAAGGAGAGATGTTCATTTTTCTCCAAGTCACACGGAGGAAGTTCCACTGCCACATTGAGCTGTTGTCTCCTGTGAAAGCATCCAGTGAATTAATAGGGAAATCCTTTCTCAGCCCCCCAAGGAAGGAGGCAGGTACAGCTGAAGAACAGCTGAATGTTGGAGATCAGGCAGACTTGATTTCTAGTCCACAGTCTGCCTGTTAGTGGCTTTTGGATCTTGGTAAGGTCATCCCAATGGCTTTCTTGTCCATGAGAGGGTTACAGGCCTCACTTGCAGAATTTTGAGACTTGAGATGAAATGTGTGGTGGTGGTGGTGGTGGTTTGGTCGNCTGCATATTTGAAGTTATTGATATTTCTCCCGGCAATCTTGATTCCAGCTTATGTTTCTTCCAGTCCAGCGTTTCTCATGATGTACTCTACATAATAAGTTAAATAAGCAGGGTGACAGTATACAGCCTTGATGTATTCCTTTTCCTATTTGGAACCAGTCTGTTGTTCCATGTCCAGTGAAAACCATTCAGTTCAGTTCGGTTCAGTCGCACAGTTGTGTCCAACTCTTTGCGACCCCATGAATCGCAGCACGCCAGGCCTCCCTGTCTGTCACCAACTCCTGGAGTTCACTCAGACTCACGTCTGTCGGGTCAGTGACACCATCCAGCCATCTCATTCTCTGTTGTCCCCTTCTCCTCTTGCCCCCAATCCCTCCCAGCATCAGAGCCTTTTCCAATGAGTCAACTCTTCGCATGAGGTGGCCAAAGTACTGGAGTTTCAGCTTCCAAAGAAATTCCAGGGCTAATCTCCTTCAGAATGGACTGGTTGGATCTCCTTGCAGTCCAAGGGACTCTCATGAGTCTTCTCCAACACCACAGTTCAAAAGCATCAATTCTTCGGTGCTCAGCCTTCTTCACAGTCCAACTCTCACATCCATACATGACCACAGGAAAAACCACAGCCTTGACTAGACGGACCTTAGTCGGCAAAGTAATGTCTCTGCTTTTGAATATGCTGTCTGGGTTGGTCATAACTTTTCTTCCAAGGAGTACGGGTCTTTTAATTTCATGGCTGCAGTCACCATCTGCAGTGATTTTGGAGCCCCCCCAAAAATAAAGTCTGACACTTAGACAATGCTAAATTTAAAAAGAAGAAAATGCTAAATTTGTCATTCATATTGTCAGAGTTGTCTGCTTAACTCTGTCATTGGCTCCTATCATTAGCACTTAATATGGCATGTTAGAATGTATATATTATACTTCTACAGACAGTTTTCTGCCCCAAACTGTCAGGTTAATTTTTAAAGTCAACTTCTGGGTTTTCCTTTAAATTGAAATTTCAGAGGTATACCTTTGGTCTCCCAGCATGGGAGGCCTCTGAGTCCTCTGTTTTATTAAGAACCAAAAGTACAAGGGCTTCCCTGATAGCTCAGTTGGTAAAGAATCCACCTGTCATGCAGGAGAACCCGTTTGATTCCTGGGTTGGGAAGATCCCCTGGAGAAGGGATAGGCTACCCATTCCAATATCCTTGGGCTTCCCTTGTGGCTCATCTGGTAAAGAATCCACCTGCAATGCAGGAGACCTGGGTTTGATCCCTGGGTTGGGAAGATTCCCCAGAGAAAGGAAGGGCTACCCACTCCAGTATTCTGGCCTAGAGAATTCCATGGACTGTATAGTCCATGGGGTCACAGAGTTGGACACAACTGAGCGACTTTCACTTTCTTTTCAAAGATACAAGGACACTGACGAGGGATCCTCCTGACTTACACCATGAATTATGTCCATAGCCTGTACCCTCAACGTGCCGGGTGCTGAGAGAGAGGACGACAGTGTGGCCCTTGCCCTGAGGATGTGTCCAGCCTGGAAAGGCAGAGACAGTGTGGGTCTGATGCTGGGTGGAGAGTGCATGTGCAGAGATATTCATAGCCGCAGTTGCTCCAGGGCAAAGGAGGGTTAAAGCAGGCTTCTGGAAAAGGTTACACTGGAGCTGACCCCTGACAGATGCTGAGGTGGAGGGACCATGGCGTCTGAGATGTACAGCATCTCAGAATGTGTACAGCATCAGGCTCGTGAGCTTCCCAAGCCTTGGCCATGTGTCAGACTCTGTGAGGGGCCTCCCCGAGCCGATGACCACGAGATGCTTTCAGCAGCATAGCTCAAGGGGTGTCCAGTGGGGCCGCTCGAGTTGAAGGCATGGGAAGAGTGTCCAACAGAGGAGTGACCCAAGAGGCTGTTGGCAGTGCAGGACCACAGCCCAGCTACGCGAACCCCCAGTAAGAGCTGCGGTACACCCTGCCCCCTCGTAGAAAGCCTTTCTAATAATGTAACCTCAATGTTATTTATAGCAACTATGTAAGTCTAGACCCATATTTTTAAGAAAAGTGTTGGTGGATAATTTGACATAATAGCCGATATTAGTGGGCACTGTGGTTTAGGGTGCTTTCTGCCTATTCCCACAGGCCCCGGCAGAGTTCAGGGGAGGAACTTGGCAGCCCAAGTCCCTCCCCTCCCTACCTGTTAATTGTGCCTCCCTTTTGAATATGTTTGATGCTGTGTCTGCTCGTTCCTCTTCTCTTTTGTTTTAGCTTTCTTTCCTTTTTAATATATATTTCATTCATTTGGCTGCACTGGGTCTTAGTTGTGATATGTGGGATCTAGTTCCCTGACCAGGGATCGAACCCAGGCCTCCTGCATTGGGAATTTGGAGTCTTAGCCACTAGACCACCAGGAGAAGTCCCTGTTTTAGCTTTCTTTACCCAGCAAGAATTGCTTCTTTCTTGACTGAGCCAGTCCTTGGGTTTATTTCACTTGAAACATCATTTTCAGTGCCTAAAGACCAGTTACTCATTTTGGAATCCTTTGAGCTCTTTACAACTTAAAAAAATTTTGTCTGCTTCCCTGGGGTCTGATACAATGTTTTTCACCCTTTTTTACTTCATGACCTACCAGTCAGAAGATTCAATGGCACCTTCCTTTCTGTGGCTTCTGTTCTAGAACGGTAGGTAGGTCTGGGTGTGTGTAAAATTTTCTATAAAGGTAGATTACAGTACTGAATGTTTCTCTTTGAACTTCTCTCACTAGGTCCCCTCTCTCCCTGGTTTCTGCTGTCTCCCTAACGGAGACATTCTGTCTTCCTTAAGGATCACTAGCCTTAAAACAAGAGAAGTAGCAGTCTACTCATCCATTTATTCGACACTGCATTATTAAATTCAGCTTACCAGGCCAAAGAAAAGCCTGACCTCGATAGAACCTGCAGCGTGGTGAGGAGGGAGGCCGTGACAAGTAAGCAGAAAAGGAATAATTAGAGACTGCAGCAGCTGACGTGAAGAAAGTAAGGCAAGGCTGTGTTGACGTGATGAAGGGAACATGAACCCCTACATTTTTTAACATGATGATTCAGAAAGCTTGCTTTTGCTTGGTTTGTGGTTGGTGGCAGGACTGCTCTGGTTTGCTCTCTCCTAAAATCACGTACACAGACTGCTCTGCCCAGAGACATGGCCCCATTGGCCGTCTGTGTTTCCAGGCAGGATTTGGAACCCATTGAATGGCCTTTCAGATGCGGTACATCGAGAAGTCCCTAGGTGGCGCTAAAGATGAACCTGCCAGAGAATCTCACCATTGTCTATTATCATTCTCCTATTTCCAAGAGGAAAGTTACACTTCCTAGTACCGAGCTTTGTTGTTGCCGTTTGCATCAGCGTGTGCGGAGCCCAGAAAATGCTGGCCTTACTTTTAGGACAGGGCAAGCCCTCGCCAGCCCCAGAGACCTGCATCGTGGTCCAGCCCAGCTCCTCTTGGCTACCTAACCTTTATCACGTCATTCCCAGCTCCACTTTCCTGGGTGCAAAATGGGGCCAGTAATACCTGACCCCAGGCTTCCCAGGTGGCTCAGTGGAAAAGAATCCACCTGTCAGTGCAGGAAACGCGAGTTCAGGGATTGGGAAGATCCCCTAGAGAAGGAAATGGCCACACGCTCTAGTATTCTTGCCTGGAGAGTCCCATGGACAGAGGAGCCTGGTGGGCTACAGTCCATGGGGGTCGCAAAAGAGTCAGATACAACTTAGCAACAAGAACAATACCTGACCCACATGCCTCACAGAGTTGTTAGGAAAATTGAGGGGAACACCTTGTAGGAACATATTTCAAAAACTAAGAAGCCCTATGCAAACACAAGGCTAAAGTAACAATGCCTTTATTGTTGCAGAAATAAAATTGTTTCTGAAACGGCAGTGACTGGTGTCATAATTAGGCAGTGCTCTGGGGTAACAGGCTTCCGTCACATATCTGTCGGTAGGACTGAGAGTAAGCGCTACAGCCAGGGCCATGCCATCCTAAAGCAAATGACTGTCTTCCTGAGCTGGACAGTATTTACTTCAAGACAAGACTGTCTCTGAGAAACAGAGGTTTAAGTCTGTGTCGGTACTGACCATAATTGATCATGGGATACAGCAGAGCTTGTTTTCCAAGGAAGGAGGCCAGCAGTAATTAAGCTTCTCTTTTAACACACGGACTGTAGAAGGCTCTTTTGGAGCCTTTCTAGGGCACCAGGTACCCACCCTCCTGCCTTAAACATTTGGGGTAGCATTGTCCCTGGCTTTTTTCATTTCTTCCTTTTCTTCTTCTCTTAATGTTTCTTCTTCTCGTAATGTTCTCTTAATGGAAACTGTTGTGTAGTTAAATCACGTATCTGGTAATAATCACGAAGAGAGGTTTGTCAAGGTTGCCAGCGTCACCCAGGGCCCCCGGCACACACCAGCCACGTCAGTGTCACTTGAAATAAATTTAACAGTGTATATACTTAAAACTTCTTTTTTTTTTTTCCTAAAGACAAAAAGTGGTAGTACTGGTGTGTGTGTGTATAGTATTAGTATCATTATTGCTATCCTGTCATTACCTCTAGAGAAAATAGAATCTTTTAAAAAACTTATTGGCTCAAGAGGGAGGGGATATATGTCTACATACAGGTGATTCACATTGTTGTACAGCAGAAACAAACACAACATTGTGAAACAATTATACTCCAATTTAAAAAATAAAATTAGGGTGTTTAAAAAAATTTAAAAGCCTTTAGAAATCAGTGAAGCTTATATATAATTTATTCAAGCTTCCAGTATAATAGATGGTTTATGATTACTGGGGCTTCCCTGGTGGCTTAGATGATAATGAATCTGCCTGCAATGAAGGAGACCTGGGTTCAACCCCTGGGACAGGAAAATCCCCTGGAGAAAGAAATGGCAACCCTCTCCAGTATTCTTGCCTGGAGAATCCCATGGACAGAGGAGCCTTGGCGGGCTACAGTCCACAGGGTCTCAGAGGACACAACTGAGCGAATAACACTTTCACCTTTGCAATTTCTAGAACAGGTCAGAATTGGAGGGGAAAAAATGTTCTTGGATTTCCCTTCTTTCTAAGTAACCCTTTACATTAGAGCCTTCATTATTTATCAAAGTCATCAGAAAAGAGAGAAAAAAAAACTTCTGGCAAAGTTTGCTGACTAGAGGAAAAAGTTGGAGTGGAGAGAAAGCCCTGGTCTGAGGCCCTTGGCGGTTGCATCTGTTCTTTGCTCCCCTCTCGGTTGAAGTTGCTGACAGTGTGGGGTGTCTTCTTCCTCAGCAGATTTCGCAGTGGTTCCAGTGAGCTTATTGGTGTGAAATGTGTGTTTTTCCCATTGCACCCAAATGAGGGTGTAAACCCGGTAGCATTCCGTGTTGACTGACATTTTGTTTCTTAACAGCACGCATTCTCCTTTCTAATTTTTTTAACCAGCAATTTTTTAAAAGCCTTTTTGTGGGTTACTGGGTGGATGGACTGGGCCGTCCCCAGCCTCCGGCTTCCCGTCTCCATGTCATACCCCATTCTGTGCTCGGGAGTAATCGCATATGGGCTATTCTCTGTCTGCGAGACCGGAATTAACCTTCCTGCCCCGTTCGATTCCTTTCCAGGTCCGCCTGGCCCACCTTCAACACTCCCTCTAAGTACCCAGACCTCTAGTGGCAGCTCCACCCTGTCCAAGAAGCGGCCTCCTCCCCCACCACCCGGACACAAGAGAACCCTGTCCGACCCTCCCAGCCCACTACCTCACGGGCCCCCAAACAAAGGCGCAGTTCCTTGGGGTAAGTCATCCTCAAGTCAGGGCCCACGCTGCCCAGGGTCGGGCCGCGCACTGGGGCTCGGGGGGCAGTGGGCACTTGGCACGCTCAGCAGCCAGAGGAGACCGCAGCCATGCTGGGCCAGGGCTTAGACATGTGTGATCGCGCAGCCTCTGACGGCCAAGAAACGTTTGGGAAAATATTTCTATCACCGCTTAGAAAGCTTAGTAATGATAAGGTGCTGAGAGTTTCTTGTGCACCAGACACCCACCAGGGCCTCTGTGGTCAGGCTTGTGTCTCTCCCAGCATCCTTTCCCCTGCTCTCAGCCTCACTGATCTGCTTTCACTTCTGGTTCCTCCAGGCTCTTTGCCTCCTGAGGCCGCCTCCTCCCTGCAGCTCCGTTGTGGACTTGAAAGCCTGGCTCCTTTTCGTCTGTCTGTTCTCTATAAGGGAGCCCCCATCCCCCTGTTGCCCTCTGGGCCCCGGATCTCCGCTGACACAAAAGTGTTTTATTTGTGTTTGGTGTTTTGGTCTCCATGAGAGCAATATTCCTCTGTCCGTGGAATTTTCCAGGCAAGAATACTGGAGTGGGTTGCCGTTTCCTCCTCAGGGGATCTTCCCAACCCAGGGATCAAACCCAGGTCTCCCACATTACAGGCAGTCTCCTTACCGACTGAACCTCCAGGAAAGGCCTTCTCTGTCTTGTTCTCTTCTGTGTTCATGGAGCCTAGAATCGAGCCAGAATGCAGTAGGTGCTCAATAATCGCTGGAAAGTAAAGAAACCCACGCAGAGTCAGTTAGTAGTTTACCATTTCTGTGACAACTGATGGTGGGTAGCACATTTCCATCCACGAGGAGCGCCGTTTCCAGCTCCGTCTGCCTTTTTAGTTTGCCACCCTGCCACCAACTTCAGTCAAGAGCCAGGGGTCCCCTGGGTCCCTGGCTCTGCTGGTTTTCAGGTCCCACCTTCCCCTTCTAGCATGCCGCCTTGTGGCTTTTTTGTTTGTCATTGCAACTGGTAGGGAACTCAGCTGAATGCTTTTAAAGGCATCAGTGATTTGGTAGTCTCCAAGTTGTGACTCTTTATGACCCCATGGGCTATTATTGCCCAACAGGCTCCTCTGTCCATGGAATTTTCCAGGCAAGAATACTGGAGTGGGTTGCTGTTTCCTCCTCAGAGGATCTTCCCAACCCAGGGATCAAACCCAGGTCTCCCTCATAGCAGGCAGTCTCCTTACTGACTGAACCCCCAGGAAAGCCCATCATTAAAGGCATTAGGTGTTCCGACCTTGGGGAGCTTTGGGGAACAGCCATGCTGGCATCTGCATACTGGCACACGCAGGAGCCGCACATGGCTTGGAGTGCCGCAGCGCAGGTGGGCTGTCTCTGCTCAGCCTTCCACTCTGCTCGCTTCATGCCTGGGGTTTGGGCCTCTGCACACGTGTGCTCCAGGATAGAGATGAGTAGGAAAGCATGTGCAGCGTGTTCTTCACCGCCAGGCTGCCCTGTGAGCAAATACTGTGGCAATGCT
>SJYW01049087.1:535937-546549 GCA_006410735.1 Raphicerus campestris | reverse complement strand
AGAGTACATCATGAGAAACGCTGGACTGGAAGAAACATAAGCTGGAATCAAGATTGCCGGGAGAAATATCAATAACTTCAAATATGCAGATGGCACCACCCTTATGGCAGAAAGTAAAGAGGAACTAAAAAGCCTCTTGATGAAAGTAAAAGTGGAGAGTGAAAAAGCTGGCTTAAAGCTCTACATTCAGAAAACGAAGAACATGGCATCCAATCCCATCACTTCATGGGAACTAGATGGGAAACAGTAGAAACAGTGTCAGACTTTATTTTGAGGGGCTCCAAAATCACCGCAGATGGTGACTGCAGCCATGAAATTAAAAGACACTTACTCCTTGGAAGGAAAGTTATGACTAACCTAGACAGCGTATTCAAAAGCAGAGACATTACTTTGCCAACAAAGGTCCATCTAGTGAAGGCTATGGTTTTTCCAGTAGTTATGTATGGATGTGAGAGCTGGACTAAAAAGAAAGCTAAGCACAGAAAATTTGATGCATTTGTATGTGATGTTAGAGAAGACTCTTGAGAGTCCCTTGAACTGCAAGGAGATCCAACCAGTCCATCCTAAAGGTGATCAGTCCTGAGTGTTCACTGAAGGAATGATGCTGAAGCTGAAACTCCAATACTCTGGCCACCTGCTGCGAAGAGCTGACTCATTTGAAAGGATCCTGATGCTGGAAAGATTGAGGGCAGGAGGAGAAAGGGACAACAGAGGATGAGATGGTTGGATGGCATCACCAACTCGATGGACATGAGTTTGGGTGAACTCGGGGAGTTGGTGATGGACAGGGAGGCCTGGCATGCTGCGGTTCATGGGGTTGCAAAGAGTCGGACACGACTGAACAACTGAACTGAATGGTGTTCACAGTACAGAGCCTGAGAGAGAGGAGAGATTACATCACTTAAAACGTAAAGATGTAGTAACTTTATTTAGAGTAACTTTATTTCCTGTGTGCGTACAAGGAAGAAGCTACAAACACCTCCTCGCTCAGAAGGGGAAACAGAGGCAGAGTGCGGTGGAGGGAGCATGTGGAGAAACCATGATGGGTCAGCCATGGAGCCGGCGGGGTCCCAACACAGTGGTGTGACGCTGTGAAGGACCCAGCATCACAGAACACACAAGAGCTGTTCACGTGTCCTTCAATCTCCTTCCGGGAATATTAAGAGAAAAGAGCCAAACTCAAGGGGCTCAGGGTTGGCTCCTTAACGCTTACTCATACGTACTGCTATGCAAGACACACAGCCAGGACTTCCTTTCCCTGCCCTGGACGTCAGGCGGCTGGGCTGGCCAGCCTGAGCCAGTGGCCACGGCCAAGGGCAGAAGTGACTGGTGTTCTTGGTCAGTGCAAGGTGACACACGTGATGCTTTAAAGAGGAGTGAGACAGACTGAAAAAACAGGCCCCAAATCTCCCATCCCACAGTGCCCACCCCCAACCAAAACCTAGAAAATTCAACTGGAATGAAGGACGATGGACCCTGGGAAGTATTAAAATCAAGCCATTCAAGTTGCTATCTTCCTATGAGATTTAAAAAAAAAAGTAAAAATCCCAGGAAACTTAAGAGTCATCCGCATATGAATCATGTCCCTCTCGGGGAAAACATCTCCTAGGCTCCCTGACTCACACTCTGAGGTGGTCAGCCACCTTCAGACCCCTGGGTGGGGGGTCTCCTCCCTGGCCACCCCTCTCTGTTGCCACAGACCTCAAAAGAGAGTCAGAGAAATGGTATATAAAAGGCTTACACAACTGAGTGTGGGCATAAACATTCTACAGGCCAACTATCTACCGCATTCAGCAGGTCAACTGTCTATCACGCCCCCAGGACATCTGGGCTAGTTTTCTGAGTATCCCCTCCTTGCTCTGACCACACACTTCTGGGATGTGCTCTCATTGATTCCGCTGTTGTTTATTCATACAACAAGCACTGATGGAGCACACCTGTGCCGGGGATGCAGGGACGGCTCACTCACAGCATTCCTGCAGGAGTGGAGGGGAGAGTGGAAGGGAGACTTCATTCACCCTTTCTTCAAACCTACAGTGGCACCCGCAGGTGCCCCCAATGGCCAGCTCACCCCTCTCTCGTCCACCAGAGCCCTAACTCCACCCTTTGCTACCGTCTCAGGATCCAGGACACTCGCAGAACGGAACACCTGCAGCAGGACCAAATAGGCTGCCATGCTACGTACTGAATGCCTACGCCATGCCAGTCACTTTGCAGATATGACTTCACGCTCTAAGCATGGACCTGCCAGAAGCCCAATCCTGATTTTTCAGATGAAGAGTCTGAAACTCGGCAAGGTGAGCTGAATGTCAGAAGGAACAGGGCGGGATAGGGTTAGCACTTGAGAACGCCATGCAAACATAATTGCTTTCCTTCCCACACGTAAGGGCACGTGAGCCAAGCTGACCACAGGAAGCGTCTCCTGTTTCAAATCCCTTCTACAAGTCACGGGTGGGCTGGGCTTCTTGTCTCTCATCAGCTCGGAATCTGATGTCCTGCTGTGAACAGTCTGGAAGAACACTCCTGATTTTAGAAGGGAGGGAGGTCTACGTTCAAATATGGGGTTTTGGGGGGGCAGGGGGGTGAGCAGTCTATCCTCAGCTGACCACGGCTGCTGTGGCTGTCTCTCAGCACTTGTTTCAGCAGCTGGATCACTAAGTAAGTCTGGTCTTTGTCTTCTGGACCTTTGGTAAAAAGCTAATGAGAAATTTATTCAAGGCAGCAACAGATAGATACTCTGGCGTTCAGTCAGTGTATTTTATGGGTTTCTGCATCCCCTTGAGATGAAATTACAGAAAGGGGTACAGGGAGGTGAGGGGGGCCTCCTGGCTCCTAGGACTCTGGTGTCATTTCCTCCTGTAGACCTTTCCAAGATTCTCAATGACCTGGAGGATCTGAGAGGCTATCAGCACTTTTTCTTTCGTAAGCACAATTAGGTCCTCTTTAGGATGAACAGAGGAATGCTGCTCTGAGCAGACTGCTACCCTGATGGGAAACACGGTCACCCAGAGGTGAGCGGCAATACTGCCTTCTTACAGAACACGTGCACCCTGATCTGCTAGTGATGTAAAAGGTGCGTTCCGGCATAACGCGTGGGGTGGCAAGAACTGCGCCGGTGGGTGAAGGGGCCTCTGGCTTCCACCTGCTGTTGCTGTCCTGGTCACGGGTTATCTCTGATGGGTACCGTTCATGCCCAAGTCTTATTTTAACTTCCTCCGCTATTTTATAATCTCGGAGGCCATTTGGGGTCTAAGAACACTGCTCCCATTTATAACACTATTTCAATGGAGAATAAGCTCTGAAAAAACACTGTTTTGAATAAAGCTCACATTCCCCAGAAAATAGCCCCAGTGTGACTCCAACAGGCGCACCATTGTGCCTGGGGAGCCCCTGAACCTGCATGAGCACAAGCCGAGCCCACAGCAAGGATCCTGCACTTGGATTTACTGGCTGAGGCCAGACCTGAAGCTCCAGCTCTGGGTACCTCTTGGATTTCCCCTGGGCAGTGCTTAGTCGCGTCCAACTCCTTGTGACTCCATGGACTGTAGGCCTGCCAGGCTCCTCTGTCCACGGGATGTCCCAGGCAAGAATACTGCAATATTGCTGTTTCCTTCTCCAGTGGATCTTCCCGACCCAGGGATCGAATCTGGGTCTCCTGCACTGGCGGGCGGATTCTTTTACTACTGAGCCACCTGGGAAGCTCCCCAGCACTGGGCAGGGTGACTCCTCAAAGTGACCATTTCTGCTTCTCAACTTGTCCGCATGTAGGTGGAAATACATGAGCTTTCTGGGCAGGGTGTTCTATGGATTAGAGAAACAGGAGGGGGGGGGTTCTGTGGACTGTAACTCCCAGCACAACAACCCTCCACTGGTAAAATCCTGCCCCGGTTGGCGTCTCACGGAAAAACCACTCCTCATCAGAGAGCACGGGAATGTGGGTGGGGGTCACACAGCACCTGGGTGAGGATCCCGACCACCAAGAACCTCAGAACAATGACTCAGCCTCGAACCACGGACCCCTGTCTGCCTATTGCCACCAACTGTCCTTCATACCTCATTCTGTGAGTGTGGAAAAAGAAGTTCTGGATTTAGGGCCACTCATAAAGCAAGAGCTCCGGAAGTATTAATTATCACTGTTATTACATCTTAGTGTCGAAGAAAGAAACTTCTCAAAGAAGAACGGAAATCCCATCCCGTACTACATAGGAAAGAGCACTGGTTTTGGAGCCACGTGACCCTGGATGGAACCTCAGCTTTACCACTTACCGGCTGCACAACCTTGGGTGTCACTCTACCTCAGTTTCCTCATTTGTGCAGTGGGCACAAAAGCACACACTTCATGGGAGGTTGTGAGGTTCACACAAGACGAGGCACGAGGTATGCCTGTAACACTATTTCTTGGCTGTAATGCAGCAGAGGGCAGGGTCCCTGTTTCAAGCCACGCTGATGTCACAGCCCCGCTGCTCACATTCACCCCGCGATTCTGACCTCAAAGCCAGGTGGGTTCCCAGCTCTGAGGATGGAGTCACGCAGCCCTTCCCAAGGCTCATACCTTTCGTGGCATTTCTGGGAGGCAGCGGGGGCGCCTCCGCGATCGGTGACGTGGGTGAGTCTGTGCTTGTGGAGACGAAGATCTGGTTGGTGAAGGCGCCGTAGGAGAGTCGCTGCTTGTCCCTCGGCGTGCTGAAGCCCGGCAGTGAGAGCTTGTCCTGGGGGGAGATGCTGGAGGAGTGGCAGAAGCTCTGGGGTCGGGGGGAACGCTCCTTCTTGATGGGGCTTGGCT
The DNA here is from genome assembly GCA_006410735.1 of Raphicerus campestris. NCBI lineage: Eukaryota > Metazoa > Chordata > Mammalia > Artiodactyla > Bovidae > Raphicerus > Raphicerus campestris. Next base: position 541,766 of record SJYW01049087.1, on the reverse strand, counting down.
GGCAAGTGAAACGACNACCAGTCAATCCTAATTAAGTCATAACAACTGTCCTATAAAATTGGGACTGTCATTGTCCTAGGTTCACTGATTAGATCGAAGCACAGAAGTCTAGTGACTTGCCCAAGATCACAGGTCCAGTAACTTCAGAGCTGGGATCTGAACCAATTTCTGGCTCTGAGGCTCATAAGAGTGTCCACTGTTCCAGAAGACTCCTGGAGCCCGTGTGCCAGGCCCTGCTGGGCAGCGCCTCCTCTCATTCCATACTCTTGGCCCACAGCTGCCGAGCCATACCAAGGGACCTCGAGGCTTGGCCACAGAATTTGTTGTCGTTTGTTTATCTTCTTTGGCTGTGCTGGGTCTTGGTTGCTGTGTGTGAGCCTTATCTAGGTGCAGTGAGTGGGGGCTGCTTTCTAGCTGTGGTGTGCAGTGGCTTCTCTCGTTGCGGGGCACAGGCTGTGGGGTGCAAGGGCTTCAGTAGTTGTGGCTCGAAAGCTTAGTTGCCCAGAGGCATGTGGGATCTTCCCGGCCCAGGGATAGAACCCATTGTCCCCCGCATCAACAGGCAGATTCTCAACCACTGGACCACCAGGGACGTCCTTGGCCACAGCTTCTTAAATTGCCTGCCCTGCGTCTGTCTGCCGCCGTCTCTTCCTGCACATCTGTGTGTGCCACACAGTCAGAGAGAGGAAAAGGACTGAGCTGCTGCCATGCTCACGCTCCTCCCTCTCCCTCCAACCTCGCTCTCCTGTTTTTAGAAATTTTGCTAAGCCACGTTTCTCTTCCCAGGCGTGGCAGGTGGCCTTTGCCTGGCTCTGAGAAAGGAAGGATTCCTGTCTGCCCAACCTCAGATGCCTTCCCCAGGCCCACCTTCACCCCCAAGGAGTGGGAGAAGCCAGACTAGGGGTGGAGAAGTGGTGGCGGTGGCTTTGAGGGCCACGATTTCCTTCAGTAGCACCCGGAGGCTGCTCTGGGCGGACACCGGGCTGGAGAGCAGGGCCACAGAACCTTGGCAGAGCCCGTGTCAGTGACGCGCTCACCTGTTGAGGAAGTAAATCATCACCATTTTCATTACATCACATCAGAGAGCTCGGAACAGCGATCCCCCTTCATGTCTCGCCCCTGTGGTCCGGCCCCGTGCGCCACACTCTGTGGTTTCTCCCCCATGATGCTCACGCCGTCTAGTGGAGGAGTGACTATTGTCCCTCTTTCGTACAGGCAGGAACTGAGACTCGGTAGAAAAAGCAGTGTCTTCAGAACTCATGCCCACTGGGCAGGGGCCACACCTGGACTCCAGAGCCAGGCTTGTCTGGCTCTAGAATCTGCACCCTGACCGTCTGTGATTAACGGTCGTAGGCTCGCCCGGGAGATGAAGGGACTGAGTCCAACTTTTGAGAGACTCTTTTCTAAGGTGGCAGAGGAATTTACCACAAGCGGGAAGGGACAGGTGCTGCAGGGAATGGGAGCAGAAGGGCCAAGGTCACAGAGGTGTAAAAACACGTAGCGTCTTTGGAAAGTGGCCAGAGGAGAGGGTGAAGTGAGGATGCCAGCCGTTTGAGCTGCAGTGTATCAACCCCACCCCTGACGTGTTGGCTTGTCTGTGAGTCAGCAGAGTGGGGGCCCCCAAGCAGGGGGGCGGGGGGGGGCAGCTCCTGCAGCCCTGGTGGTCTCGTGCGCATTGAGAATCACTGGTTTGGGGTGTTTTCTACCTGGAGCAGGAATGAGCAGATGCAGCAGCGTATTCCCCTCATCTAGAACTTTCTTTGACATTTTGACTGTTACGACCCATTTAAGTCTGAACGTGTGAGATGTGAGCACCATGCTGAAAAGAAACGCCTGCCTTAAAGGAAGTCTCAGCTCAGAGGATGCCGTGAGAGGCTGCCAAGGAAGACCTTCAGGGTTAAGCTGCAGACTCGTGGAAATAGAGTGATGGTTAGGAGTGTCTCGTTAAACTAGGTCTGTATTCGAAAGTCTGGCCCTATTCTTCATGCATCGATGTCCTGGCATTACAGTCCCATCCAGGAGGTTCCGTCTGAGCGCTTAACCAGCCTCTCCCTCCTGTAGGTTATGAGGCTGGGGTGGGAGGGGCGAGGGTAGGGGTTCATTGCAGACCCTGGAGGAGGGCTGTCTGGCTTTGCATCCCCGCTCTGACCTTTATCAGCTGCTTGACCCTGGCCTGTGCTTTACTTCTTTTTTTCTTATGTAAACCAGAAGGCAGATGGTATGTCTGGGCTTCCCCGCTGACTCAGCGGGTAAAGAATCCTCCTGCAGTGCAGGAGACACAGGAGATGGGAGTTCAGTCCCTGGGAAGATCCCCTGGAGGAGGAAATGGCAACCCACTCCAGTATTCTTGCCAGAAAAATCCCATGGACAGAGGTGCCTGGTGGGCTGCATTCCATGGGGTCAAGAAGAGTCGAACATGACTTAGCACACCCACATGATAATATGTATCTCATAGATGTAATGACTATGAGGTACTTAGCACAGTACCTCACTGGTAGTCAGTGCCAAGTACACAGCAGTTGCTATTATTAACGTGGCTCTCAGGGCATCTCCAAGGAGTAATGAAACTTGAGTGTGGTTGTGTGTGGGACCTCTTGCAGCCCTGTGACCTGCAGCCATTGGTCCATTTTATCCTGTCTCCCCCAGGTAATGATGTGGGTCCATCATCGTCCAGTAAGACTGCAAACAAGTTCGAGGGCCTGTCCCAGCAGTCGAGGTGAGCCATCTCCGCGCGGACTCCCCTGGGGGGATGCTTAAGGTCGCCATGGACAGTTATACAAGTGGGCTTCAGGGGCTGTCTGCTCAAGGTGGGGCCCACCATCTGATGCTGACTGTGATGGGAACCTGAAACTCTCCATCACTGCATGGCCCCCTCAGCACACAGTTCTAGGACCCGGACAGGATCTGCAGATGGTGTTTCAGGGGATCAGCACCTCCCTGTCCAGATTCCAGGCGGGAACGGACCTCACTTTGCTGAGGATTGCACAGTCTGCACTGGAATGAGTTCTTATGTTCAATTTTTTAATGAAGTCATTTTGTTTTGTTACTTTCTCTTTTAGCTCCATTCTGTAGACCTGAGAATAAAAAGATAATCCTCAGGAAGATCCAATAGCCTAGAGATTTTCAAACATAAAAATAGGACTCTTTCCAAGTCTCCTGTTTGTAAGATTTCTTTAAGCTAGGCTAATGGAGGGGCATCCCTTTCTCCTCTCCTCTCACTGAAATGAGATGCTTCGGAAGAGTTTCTATGGACAGTGTATACCTGGTCCCAGCACAGAGGGTTTTCCCGAGACTCTATCCCAGATGAGGACACAGGGAGCCACTTCCCAACCCAAAAGCTCAGGCAGGAGGAGTCAGCTGGTGCGTGGGGGTTGCCTTCCAGAGTTTGTCGAGGCTAAAAGCCGAAATCCTCATTTATTCTACTGCCGCCGCCCTGTTTTAGCCTTAACGAGCCCGTGAGGCAGCCTAGTCGCTACTGCCCTCAGGTTTACAGATGAGGACGCGGGCCCCCGGGACTCAATCCTGGGGGTTCTCAGACGCACAGTCAACACTGCCTGCCACTAACGCTCAGCGCCCCCTCACACACACACATACTGCCTGGGGGTCTCTCAACCCCAGGGCCAGTGAGGGTCTTCCAGGGGAGGGAATCTGACATGGAGGAAGTGCCCACTAATGGTTTTTACAGGGAATCGAGCCCCCACATGTACACGCACGCTTGCATACATGTGCACACGGCACCCCCAGCAGCATGCGAAGAAGCCCAGATCCACACACAGCATCCACCCCAGGTCACCTGTGTGAGATGCTTCCAAGCATCTGGCCTCAGTATCCAGGCCGGGAAAGCATCGAGCTCACGTCTGTGATGGGCAGACACACGTCCCTGCAAAGATGCTGAGGCCAGAACACGCACCAGACGTGTTCAAGGCAAAATCCTTCTAGTTCAGTGGTGGCTTGATCTCACCACCCTTAGCCTCGAGTAGCCCAGAAACCTTAGAATTTCAAGGGAGCCAAGGAGAGAACCACTGAGACTAGGAGTGATTTGTGGGCCAGGATGAAAGACACGTGCATTTCATCTTCTTTATTGAGCTCTTTGTTTTCTTTTTGGCTGGTTTGGCTTTTCCTGTCATTTTATTATTTTTTTTAATTTTAAAGGTTTTATTGAAGTGTAACATACATATAAAAGAATATATCCATGCTCTTTTCATCAGTTGGATAAATTATCATATAGAGAGGCAGCATGTGATCAATACCCTAGAGGCCCCACTCACACCTCCTTCCTATCCTGTCCTTTTAAATGCAATTAGGATAGACAAGGAGTGGAGTCAGTTCTTAGGCCATCAGAGGACAGCAGAGGATAAACGAGATAATAAAGGGGGCTCTTGGCAGATATGAGTCTGGCACTGGGATGCTGTGCTGTTTGGGTCCTCAGGGCCCCTGGGGTTCACTGAGCACAGTCACAGCCTCTTATTAAAGGGAAAGAGCAGGTTCCCACCGAGAGTTGTCTCCTGCAGCCCTGGCATCTCGGTGGTGGCAGGGGCTTTGGGGAGTCCCTAATACCAGATGACATGGGGTGGCTTCTGTACCTGGGGCCTGCTTTCTGGGGCTCTTCTCCTCTGCTCATTTACAAATTGTTCAAGAAAAGGAACAACTCGGGGAAAGCCTGGAGGCCTGAGACTCAAGCTGTTTGCTCTGGTGCAAGGAAAAAGTGAGGGCTCTGGAGTCCAATGGAGCTGGGCCTGAATGTCCAGCTCCACCACTGACCAGCCTTGGGAGCGTCCACAGGTCACTGGAGGTGCACAGGCTCTGGTTTCCTGTGCTGCAGGTAGAGGCGACACACGTAATGTCCTGGGGTCACATGAGAAGAGCTGCCTCGGAGCAGCGCGCTTGGCCCAGGACCTGCAGGGTGCCCTGCTCTTTCATCAGCGCTGTTCCTTCAAGGAAAGGTGTCAGGAAGAGGAGGGATTAGGCTTTTTAACTCAGAGGGTTGGTGGTGGTTTTGTTACTTTCCCTCTTGACTCCATTCTGCAAACTTGGGAATAAAAAGAAAATCTTCAGGGGAATGCAGGCAAGCTTCAAATCTGGGCAAGTGGACTGTAATCTTTTGTTAGGGGAATGTTGAAAGCAATTTTAGATAGATAATTCTGTGAATTTCTTGAATACTATTTCACTGTTAATTTTGTAGCACTCTGAGATCATAAACGATTATTTATTCATTAGCACCGGTTCTGCAAAGACTGCCCTTGGCCCAAGAGTTCTTCCTAAACTACCTCAGAAAGGTAAGATTTCTCTTTTTCATCCTGTTTGTTCTCTTAACTCTTTCCGACACCAGAGACAGCAGCTCACCAGGCTTCCCTGGCCTTCACTGGATATCTACCAGAGTTTGCTCAAATTCATGTCCAATTAGTCGGGGATGCTATCTAACCGTCTCATCCTCTCTTTCATATTTACGTGTAATTATGCCGTCACTATACCCTCCAAGGGGTCGGGGTGACTCTCTGTTTTGGCCCCTGCTTTATCTCAGATGGCCTTGAGCAGCAGCTGACATGTAAGAGATGCGTAATTAATATTTGTTCAGTGAAGAAAAATATTTATAAGCTCAAGTTTTGTAATTAACAAACACCAAACTTTTCCTAAAAAAGCAATGCTTTTTCAGAAGATCTATCATTAGTATCCCCAGATATCATTTCTTCTATGGCAAACAAAATGAGAGAGACCTTAGAACCAGTATTGGCACTCCTTTTTACTAGCTGTGAGGCCTGGACCGGGCACTCAGAAGCTTCACTGAGCCTGAGATTCCTCACCTGTCAGCAGGGCCAGGACACCTACTCC
>SJYW01049087.1:509092-531634 GCA_006410735.1 Raphicerus campestris | reverse complement strand
CAGAAGCCCGAGTTCTGATCCGTGTTCCACCAGTTCTTGCCTAAGTGACCTCTGGGAATTACTTTAATTCCTTGTCTTTGGCTTCTGGGACTTAAAATATTCTATACACTTCCTTTTTTCCCTACTTCCTGGGCCCCCATCCTCCCCAAGCTTCCTTTTTTTTTTTTTTTTTTTTAATGGAGATCAGATAATGGATAGATAATGAATGAGAAGTTATACCAAAAATTGATTCGCTTCTCCTATTTCAAGGCCAGAACTTCCAGGTGATAGAGTCAGTATTTGAAATGTCTGATCTGAGGCCCCCACATCTACTTGCTGGAAGTAGCATTGACTTGTAAAAGAGCCTTTGGGTAGATACTTCCTGATTCTTTCTTTTTCTTGGATTTCCCAATATAGTCTCAAGTCAGCTGCCCCTGCCACCCAACCCCATTTTACATGCAGTTCTAGAAATAATAATGGCTGCTACCATGTATAGATTATTTGCCAGGTATCAGGTCTTATACATTTGTTCATACGTTATTATATTAAGTCATCATTTGTTGTGTGTCCTACTCCTTGTGACCCCATAAATAGCAGCATACCAGGCTTGCCTGTCCTTCACTGTCTCCTCCAGTTTGCTTAAACTTATGTCCATTGAGTTAGTGATGCCATCCAACCATCTCATCCTCTGTTGCCCTCTTCGCCTCCTGCCTTCAGTCTTTCCCAGTCTTTTCCAATGAGTCGGCTCTTTGCATCAGGTGGCCAAAGTATTGGAGCTTCAGCATCAGTCCTTCCAATGAATATTCAGGATTGATTTCCTTTAGGATTTATTGGAGAGTCCCTTGGACAGCAAGGAGATCAAACCAGTCAATCCTAATTAAGTCATAACAACTGTCCTATAAAATTGGGACTGTCATTGTCCTAGGTTCACTGATTAGATCGAAGCACAGAAGTCTAGTGACTTGCCCAAGATCACAGGTCCAGTAACTTCAGAGCTGGGATCTGAACCAATTTCTGGCTCTGAGGCTCATAAGAGTGTCCTCTGTTCCAGAAGACTCCTGGAGCCCGTGTGCCAGGCCCTGCTGGGCAGCGCCTCCTCTCATTCCACACTCTTGGCCCACAGCTGCCGAGCCATACCAAGGGACCTCGAGGCTTGGCCACAGAATTTGTTGTCATTTGTTTATCTTCTTTGGCTGTGCTGGGTCTTGGTTGCTGTGTGTGAGCCTTATCTAGGTGCGGTGAGTGGGGGCTGCTTTCTAGCTGTGGTGTGCAGTGGCTTCTCTCGTTGCGGGGCACAGGCTGTGGGGTGCAAGGGCTTCAGTAGTTGTGGCTCAAAAGCTTAGTTGCCCAGAGGCATGTGGGATCTTCCCGGCCCAGGGATAGAACCCATTGTCCCCCGCATCAACAGGCAGATTCTCAACCACTGGACCACCAGGGACTTCCTTGGCCACAGCTTTTTAAATTGCCTGCCCTGCGTCTGTCTGCTGCCGTCCCTTCCTGCACATCTGTGTGTGCCACACAGTCCTCCCCAGATGGCACAGAGAGAGGAAAAGGACTGAGCTGCTGCCATGCTCACGCTCCTCCCTCTCCCTCCAACCTCGCTCTCCTGTTTTTAGAAATTTTGCTAAGCCACGTTTCTCTTCCCAGGCGTGGCAGGTGGCCTTTGCCTGGCTCTGAGAAAGGAAGGATTCCTGTCTGCCCAACCTCAGATGCCTTCCCCAGGCCCACCCTCACCCCCAAGGAGTGGGAGAAGCCAGACTAGGGGTGGAGAAGTGGTGGCGGTGGCTTTGAGGGCCACGGTTTCCTTCAGTAGCACCCGGAGGCTGCTCTGGGCGGACACCGGCCTGTAGAGCAGGGCCACAGAACCTTGGCAGAGCCCGTGTCAGTGACACGCTCACCTGTTGAGGAAGTAAATCATCACCATTTTCGTTACATCACATCAGAGAGCTCGGAACAGCAATCCCCCTTCATGTCTCGCCCCTGTGGTCCAGCCCCGTGCGCCACACTCTGTGGTTTCTCCCCCATGATGCTCACGCCGTCTAGTGGAGGAGTGACTATTGTCCCTCTTTCGTACAGGCAGGAACTGAGACTCGGTAGAAAAAGCAGTGTCTTCAGAACTCATGCCCACTGGGCAGGGGCCACACCTGGACTCCAGAGCCAGGCTTGTCTGGCTCTAGAATCTGCACCCTGACCGTCTGTGATTAACGGTCGTAGGCTCGTCCGGGAGATGAAGGGACCGAGTCCAACTTTTGAGAGACTCTTTTCTAAGATGGCAGAGGAATTTACCACAAGCGGGAAGGGACAGGTGCTGCAGGGAATGGGAGCAGAAGGGCCAAGGTCACAGAGGTGTAAAAACACGTAGCGTCTTTGGAAAGTGGCCAGAGGAGAGGGTGAAGTGAGGATGCCAGCCATTTGAGCTGCAGGGTGCCGGGGAGGGGGTGCCAGCTCCTGCAGCCCTGGTGGTCTCCTGCGCATTGAGAATCACTGGTTTGGGGTGTTTTCTACCTGGACCAGGAATAAGCAGATGCAGCAGCGTATTCCCCTCATCTAGAACTTTCTTTGACATTTTGACTGTTACAACCCATTTAAGTCTGAAAGTGTGAGATGTGAGCACCATGCTGAAAAGAAACGCCTGCCTTAAAGGAAGTCTCAGCTCAGAGGATGCCGTGAGAGGCTGCCAAGGAAGACCTTCAGGGTTAAGCTGCAGACTCATGGAAATAGAGTGATGGTTAGGAGTGTCTCGTTAAACTAGGTCTGTATTCGAAAGTCTGGCCCTATTCATGCATCGATGTCCTGGCATTACAGTCCCATCCAGGAGGTTCCGTCTGAGCGCTTAACCAGCCTCTGTCTCCTGTAGGTTATGAGGCTAGGGTGGGAGGGGCGAGGGTAGGGGTTCATTGCAGACCCTGGAGGAGGGCTGTCTGGCTTTGCATCCCCGCTCTGACCCTTATCAGCTGCTTGACCCTGGCCTCTGCTTTACTTCTTTCTTATGTAAACCAGAAGGCAAATGGTATGTCTGGGCTTCCCCACTGACTCAGCGGGTAAAGAATCCACCTGCAGTGCAGGAGACACAGGAGATGGGAGTTCAGTCCCTGGGAAGATCCCCTGGAGGAGGAAATGGCAACCCACTCTAGTATTCTTGCCAGAAAAATCCCATGGACAGAGGTGCCTGGTGGGCTGCATTCCATGGGGTCAAGAAGAGTCGAACATGACTTAGCACACCCACATGATAATATGTATCTCATAGATGTAATGACTATGAGGTACTTAGCACAGTACCTCACTGGTAGTCAGTGCCGAGTACACAGCAGTTGCTATTACTAACGTGGCTCTCAGGGCATCTCCAAGGAGTAATGAAACTTGAGTGTGGTTGTGTGTGGGACCTCTTGCAGCCCTGTGACCTGCAGCCGTTGGTCCATTTTATCCTGTCTCCCCCAGGTAATGATGTGGGTCCATCATCGTCCAGTAAGACTGCGAACAAGTTCGAGGGCCTGTCCCAGCAGTCGAGGTGAGCCATCTCCGCGCGGACTCCCCTGGGGGCATGCTTAAGGTCGCCATGGACAGTTATACAAGTGGGCTTCAGGGGCTGTCTGCTCAAGGTGGGGCCCGCCATCTGATGCTGACTGTGATGGGAACCTGAAACTCTCCATCACTGCATGGCCCCCTCAGCACACAGTTCTAGGACCCGGACAGGATCTGCAGATGGTGTTTCAGGGGATCAGCACCTCCCTGTCCAGATTCCAGGCGGGAACGGACCTCACTTTGCTGAGGATTGCACAGTCTGCACTGGAATGAGTTCTTATGTTCAATTTTTTAATGAAGTCATTTTGTTTTGTTACTTTCTCTTTTAGCTCCATTCTGTAGACCTGAGAATAGAAAGATAATCCTCAGGGAGATCCAATAGCCTAGAGATTTTCAAACATAAAAATAGGACTCTTTCCAAGTCTCCTGTTTGTAAGATTTCTTTAAGCTAGGCTAACGGAGGGGCATCCCTTTCTCCTCTCCTCTCACTGAAATGAGATGCTTCGGAAGAGTATCTATGGACAGTGTATACCTGGTCCCAGCACAGAGGGTTTTCCCGAGACTCTATCCCAGATGAGGACACAAGGAGCCACTTCCCGACCCAAAAGCTCAGGCAGGAGGAGTCAGCTGGTGCGTGGGGGTTGCTTTCCAGAGTTTGTCAAGGCTAAAAGCCGAAATCCTCATTTATTCTACTGCCGCCACCCTGTTTTAGCCTTTACGAGCCCGTGAGGCAGCCCAGTCGCTACTGCCCTCAGGTTTACAGATGAGGACGCGGGGCCCCGGGACTCAATCCTGGGGATTCTCAGACGCACAGTCAACACTGCCTGCCACTCACGCTCAGCGCCCCCTCACACACACACATACTGCCTGGGGGTCTCTCAACCCCAGGGCCAGTGAGGGTCTTCCAGGGGAGGGAATCTGACATGGAGGAAGTGCCCACTAATGGTTTTTACAGGGAATCGAGCCCCCACATGTACACGCACGCTTGCATACATGTGCACANCATTGGTCCATTTTATCCTGTCTCCCCCAGGTAATGATGTGGGTCCATCATCGTCCAGTAAGACTGCAAACAAGTTCGAGGGCCTGTCCCAGCAGTCGAGGTGAGCCATCTCCGCGCGGACTCCCCTGGGGGGATGCTTAAGGTCGCCATGGACAGTTATACAAGTGGGCTTCAGGGGCTGTCTGCTCAAGGTGGGGCCCACCATCTGATGCTGACTGTGATGGGAACCTGAAACTCTCCATCACTGCATGGCCCCCTCAGCACACAGTTCTAGGACCCGGACAGGATCTGCAGATGGTGTTTCAGGGGATCAGCACCTCCCTGTCCAGATTCCAGGCGGGAACGGACCTCACTTTGCTGAGGATTGCACAGTCTGCACTGGAATGAGTTCTTATGTTCAATTTTTTAATGAAGTCATTTTGTTTTGTTACTTTCTCTTTTAGCTCCATTCTGTAGACCTGAGAATAAAAAGATAATCCTCAGGAAGATCCAATAGCCTAGAGATTTTCAAACATAAAAATAGGACTCTTTCCAAGTCTCCTGTTTGTAAGATTTCTTTAAGCTAGGCTAATGGAGGGGCATCCCTTTCTCCTCTCCTCTCACTGAAATGAGATGCTTCGGAAGAGTTTCTATGGACAGTGTATACCTGGTCCCAGCACAGAGGGTTTTCCCGAGACTCTATCCCAGATGAGGACACAGGGAGCCACTTCCCAACCCAAAAGCTCAGGCAGGAGGAGTCAGCTGGTGCGTGGGGGTTGCCTTCCAGAGTTTGTCGAGGCTAAAAGCCGAAATCCTCATTTATTCTACTGCCGCCGCCCTGTTTTAGCCTTAACGAGCCCGTGAGGCAGCCTAGTCGCTACTGCCCTCAGGTTTACAGATGAGGACGCGGGCCCCCGGGACTCAATCCTGGGGGTTCTCAGACGCACAGTCAACACTGCCTGCCACTAACGCTCAGCGCCCCCTCACACACACACATACTGCCTGGGGGTCTCTCAACCCCAGGGCCAGTGAGGGTCTTCCAGGGGANCCCTTCACTCAGACACACACACACCGTCCAGCCAAACCTGTTCCTCACACAGTGTCCCTGTCTGTTACAGGCAATATTGTCCAGGTACACACACACACACACACACACACACACCGCTCCAGCCAAACCTGTTCCTCGCACAGTGTCCCTGTTACAGGTGATATTGTCCAGGTACACACTCACACCACACACACCCCTCCAGCCAAACCTGTTCCTTGCACTGCGTCCCTGTCTGTTACAGGTGATATTTTCCAGGTCCAAGAGATTCGGTCTTAAACCTAGGAGAGAAGCCCAGCTCCTCCCTTCCGCCCGTGCCTCTCGTCCTCCGCACACACTGTTGGCTCTCTGTTGGCTGTGTCTCCCCGTGTCTCCACTCTCACCATGGTCTCCCAGACCATGCTCTCCTGTCTAGGCTCTGCAGCCTCCTCCCTGGCCTGCCTGGCTCCACCCCGGCCCTGCCATCTTTCCCCAGCAGAAGAGCTAGGGTGCTCTGTGTTATATCAGTGCCTCCTGCGCCAACCATCCAGTGTGTCCTTGTCTCACCCAGAAAACAAGCAGAGTCCAGGTGTATTTCTGAGCCTCCTAAGCCAGAGGCAGAGGGCATCTGTGACGCTGAGAGGGACCAGGCGCAGCTCCTTCTGCCCGCCTGTCCTCCCCAGCACCTGCCGCCACTTCCACGTGGACGACCACACCTCACTGTTTTTCCCTCCCAAACATCACTTGTTTTTAAAATTCTTTGAAACTGTTAGTTGCTCAGTCGTGTCAGACTCTTTGCAACCCCATGGACTGCAGCCCTCCAGGCTCCTCTGTCCATGGGATTCTCCAGGCAAGAATACTGGAGTGGATTACCAATCCCTTCTCCAGGGGCTCTGCCTCACCCGGGGATCAAACCCAGATCTCCTGCTTTGCAGGTGGATTCTTTACCATCTGAGCCACCAGGTAATCCTTTGGGCTTCTTTTAAAGGGCTTAGTGAAAGCCTCAGCTGGGGATTGACTGCTGCATGGAGCCATGTGTTTAATGAGTTTTAGAGGGCAGAAGTAGAGAAACTTCAGGGGACTCTCCACCCTGAGCCAAGTCACCGTAGTGTTGGGCTGTGACACAGCCCTTGGACCCTTACACTCTCCCCTGGCTGCCGTCACAGTGAAAGTCCAGCCCTGCATCCTGCGTTTTTCCACTTAGGATTCTGTCATCAAGCGGCTGCCATCCTCTGCTTGGCGCCCCCTCTTGTTGGAAACATGAGCTGAGAACATGCAGGCTCTTTCTTCATCTTCCTCCTCCTTCTCAGTTGTGTCCTTAGAGCCTATTCTCAGGAACAGGACCGTCACAGCCCCAGAGTGTTTCAGCACTTGAGCTCTGTGTCACACTGCTGTTCAAAGGGCCGAATCTGTTTGTTTCCAACCACCCTTGCCTGCATGAACCAGCTGCACCATAACCCCCCGGGTCTTTTTCTTATTTTTCAACTGTGTCATGCAGCATGCGGATTCTAGTTCCCTGACCAGGGATCGAACCCACATCCCCTGCAGTGGAAGTGTGGATTCTTAACCACTGGACCACCAAGGAAGTCCCAGGGATGGGGTGGAATTCCCACTCCTTCCTTGTTCTTGATGTCCTCATTCGAGCAGAGTACTCTNTTTGTAAGATTTCTTTAAGCTAGGCTAATGGAGGGGCATCCCTTTCTCCTCTCCTCTCACTGAAATGAGATGCTTCGGAAGAGTTTCTATGGACAGTGTATACCTGGTCCCAGCACAGAGGGTTTTCCCGAGACTCTATCCCAGATGAGGACACAAGGAGCCACTTCCCGACCCAAAAGCTCAGGCAGGAGGAGTCAGCTGGTGCGTGGGGGTTGCTTTCCAGAGTTTGTCAAGGCTAAAAGCCGAAATCCTCATTTATTCTACTGCCGCCACCCTGTTTTAGCCTTTACGAGCCCGTGAGGCAGCCCAGTCGCTACTGCCCTCAGGTTTACAGATGAGGACGCGGGGCCCCGGGACTCAATCCTGGGGATTCTCAGACGCACAGTCAACACTGCCTGCCACTCACGCTCAGCGCCCCCTCACACACACACATACTGCCTGGGGGTCTCTCAACCCCAGGGCCAGTGAGGGTCTTCCAGGGGAGGGAATCTGACATGGAGGAAGTGCCCACTAATGGTTTTTACAGGGAATCGAGCCCCCACATGTACACGCACGCTTGCATACATGTGCACACGGCACCCCCAGCAGCATGCGAAGAAGCCCAGATCCACACACAGCATCCACCCCAGGTCACCTGTGTGAGATGCTTCCAAGCATCTGGCCTCAGTATCCAGGCCGGGAAAGCATCGAGCTCACGTCTGTGATGGGCAGACACACGTCCCTGCAAAGATGCTGAGGCCAGAACACGCACCAGACGTGTTCAAGGCAAAATCCTTCTAGTTCAGTGGTGGCTTGATCTCACCACCCTTAGCCTCGAGTAGCCCAGAAACCTTAGAATTTCGAGGGAGCCAAGGAGAGAACCACTGAGACTAGGAGTGATTTGTGGGCCAGGATGAAAGACACGTGCATTTCATCTTCTTTATTGAGCTCTTTGTTTTCTTTTTGGCTGGTTTGGCTTTTCCTGTCATTTTATTATTTTTTTTAATTTTAAAGGTTTTATTGAAGTGTAACATACATATAAAAGAATATATCCATGCTCTTTTCATCAGTTGGATAAATTATCATATAGAGAGGCAGCATGTGATCAATACCCTAGAGGCCCCACTCACACCTCCTTCCTATCCTGTCCTTTTAAATGCAGTTAGGATAGACAAGGAGTAGAGTCAGTTCTTAGGCCATCAGAGGATAGCAGAGGATAAATGAGATAATAAAGGGGACTCTTGGCAGATATGAGTCTGGCACTGGGATGCTGTGCTGTTTGGGTCCTCAGGGCCCCTGGGGTTCACTGAGCACAGTCACAGCCTCTTATTAAAGGGAAAGAGCAGGTTCCCACCGAGAGTTGTCTCCTGCAGCCCTGGCATCTCGGTGGTGGCAGGGGCTTTGGGGAGTCCCTAATACCAGATGACATGGGGTGGCTTCTGTACCTGGGGCCTGCTTTCTGGGGCTCTTCTCCTCTGCTCATTTACAAATTGTTCAAGAAAAGGAACAACTCGGGGAAAGCCTGGAGGCCTGAGACTCAAGCTGTTTGCTCTGGTGCAAGGAAAAAGTGAGGGCTCTGGAGTCCAATGGAGCTGGGCCTGAATGTCCAGCTCCGCCACTGACCAGCCTTGGGAGCGTCCACAGGTCACTGGAGGTGCACAGGCTCTGGTTTCCTGTGCTGCAGGTAGAGGCGACACGCGTAATGTCCTGGGGTCGCATGAGAAGAGCTGCCTCGGAGCAGCGCGCTTGGCCCAGGACCTGCAGGGTGCCCTGCTCTTTCATCAGCGCTGTTCCTTCAAGGAAAGGTGTCAGGAAGAGGAGGGATTAGGCTTTTTAACTCAGAGGGTTGGTGGTGGTTTTGTTACTTTCCCTCTTGACTGCATTCTGCAAACTTGGGAATAAAAAGAAAATCTTCAGGGGAATGCAGGCAAGCTTCAAATCTGGGCAAGTGGACTGTAATCTTTTGTTAGGGGAATGTTGAAAGCAATTTTAGATAGATAATTCTGTGAATTTCTTGAATACTATTTCACTGTTAATTTTGTAGCACTCTGAGATCATAAACGATTATTTATTCATTAGCACCGGTTCTGCAAAGACTGCCCTTGGCCCAAGAGTTCTTCCTAAACTACCTCAGAAAGGTAAGATTTCTCTTTTTCATCCTGTTTGTTCTCTTAACTCTTTCCGACACCAGAGACAGCAGCTCACCAGGCTTCCCTGGCCTTCACTGGATATCTACCAGAGTTTGCTCAAATTCATGTCCAATTAGTCGGGGATGCTATCTAACCGTCTCATCCTCTCTTTCATATTTACGTGTAATTATGCCGTCACTATACCCTCCAAGGGGTCGGGGTGACTCTCTGTTTTGGCCCCTGCTTTATCTCAGATGGCCTTGAGCAGCAGCTGACATGTAAGAGATGCGTAATTAATATTTGTTCAGTGAAGAAAAATATTTATAAGCTCAAGTTTTGTAATTAACAAACACCAAACTTTTCCTAAAAAAGCAATGCTTTTTCAGAAGATCTATCATTAGTATCCCCAGATATCATTTCTTCTATGGCAAACAAAATGAGAGAGACCTTAGAACCAGTATTGGCACTCCTTTTTACTAGCTGTGAGGCCTGGACCGGGCACTCAGAAGCTTCACTGAGCCTGAGATTCCTCACCTGTCAGCAGGGCCAGGACACCTACTCCACCAGGTTTTGTGAGGACGAGGTGAGATCATACTTCAGAAAGGCTGGATTTTGCTGATTGGCACCCCCGTGTAGTCATTTAACATGTTCCTCTGTCCTCTAATATTTCCTATCAATTGAAAGTTGGATCAAGAGACCCGATCAGATGCTGCTAGTTCAGGCTTTGGCAAAACTCCTTCCCAGGCAGCAGTGTACCCTTCTGTCGAGAGGGACATGCCGTCCACCTGCCTCTCTCTGTGTCAAGTTTGTGGCTACCAGTTCTCCAGGCCAAGATTCATTCATGTGTCTCTGTTAAAACCCCTCCACGAGGCCCTCGGCGGTGATCAAGCTCGGCCCATCTGCAGCCTTTGGCCCAGCTGGTTACTATCTCTGCACTTGACCTGTGGACACCATCCTGTTCTTACAGCACTGACAGTCCCTCCCCTCTTGTGCAGGCCCCTCATGTCCGCAGCCCCCAGAGATTGGCTTGGTCGCGGTCACTTCTCTTCTGAATCTGCCCTCATTCCCTGGGGTACCCACCTTGGCATCTCTGTATCATGTATGCAGTCCAGGTGTCCCTCCGAAATCTAAACTCCCACACACCTGCCACTGTCGTGTCTCTGCTCAGACGTCTGACAGCTTCTCAACCTAAGATTTTGAAGACCCTTCACTCAGACACACACACACCGTCCAGCCAAACCTGTTCCTCNGCCCTGCATTCTGCGTTTTTCCACTTAGGATTCTGTCATCAAGCGGCTGCCATCCTCTGCTTGGCGCCCCCTCTTGTTGGAAACATGAGCTGAGAACATGCAGGCTCTTTCTTCATCTTCCTCCTCCTTCTCAGTTGTGTCCTTAGAGCCTATTCTCAGGAACAGGACCGTCACAGCCCCAGAGTGTTTCAGCACTTGAGCTCTGTGTCACACTGCTGTTCAAAGGGCCGAATCTGTTTGTTTCCAACCACCCTTGCCTGCATGAACCAGCTGCACCATAACCCCCCGGGTCTTTTTCTTATTTTTCAACTGTGTCATGCAGCATGCGGATTCTAGTTCCCTGACCAGGGATCGAACCCACATCCCCTGCAGTGGAAGTGTGGATTCTTAACCACTGGACCAAGATGTGTATAAGAGACAGGCGTTAGGAAATACAAAGATGAGTAAAACCAGACACGGCCTCTGCTCCTGTGGAATTTATAGTTCAGTGGTGGTGAGTTGGGAGCTTGTAAATGGTATTTGAATGATTAGGAGAGTGAACTGAGAGATGTACTCTGAAAGAAGGGACTGTAGTTCTTTGCAAAATCTGACAGATTTTTCTGTCTTTTGCTGGTNAATTTGCTGGTCTGCCCATCAGAGTTAAGAATGCAGCTCAGGCACTTTGCTAGTAGTCCAGTGGCTAACGCTTCACACTCCTAACCCAGGGGGCCCAAGTTCGATCTTTGGTCAGGGAAAATCTCAAATGCCACAACTAAGATCAAATGGCAAAACTTAAGACCTAGTACAGACAAATAAATAATTTTTTTTTTTTTTTTTAAAGAATGAAGCTCACAAAGGACTTTGAATTAGAGAGGGGAAAACACAAGATCATCTTGGAAATAAAATAGAGGAGAGACTTCTTTAGAGGGGAGACTGTCTCTTTTCATATTTCTTCATAGTATAAAATTAACCTGTATTCATTCTAGATTTTTAAAATGCAAAGAAGTATAAAGAAAATACAAACCGCCCCAAGTCTTGCCACTCAGGATAGAGCAATTTAGTCGGCCCTCTCAGTCTTTTTCCTGTGATTTTTTCATGTCACTGTTTAAGCTGGTTTTGGTCATACAGTGAATCAAGAGCCCTTTCCGTGAGATTAATTGTCCTCTTACTGGCTGTGTCGTGCTCCATTATCTGATACCGGGCTATGTTAAGTAGTCTGTCCTCTTCCACATTCCCCCAGTTCACGGTTTTGTTTTGTTTTTCCACTATAAACAGTGTCATGCTGAACACCCTGGCACAGGCAGGTGCCCTGGCTTTGATCCCCTTTTTGGATAAATTCCTAGAACCGGAGTTGCCTGTTTGGGCAGCTCAGCACTTCCTCACGGTTTCTGTTCCCCCGTAAGTGTGGCTCAGAGCTAGGCTTTTCAGCCCCGCTGCCTCAGGGGTTTCCCCCAGCTGTTCTGCCATCACCGCCTGCCTCAGACTTTTGTTCAGCCCAGTGTCTTGCTTCCAAGAGAGGAATCTGATGGGCCTGTTGTCACTCTCTGAACTGTGCCACGTTGGCTGAAGCTCACCGGCTGGCCCATGAGCAGGGTGCCCTTGAAATCTGAGTTCCTTAGGAAGGGGTGTGGCCGGCAGGCCCCTAGTAGGAGCAGCTGCAGTGTAGCTTGTGACTTTACAACACTGGGGTTTGTCGTTACTTTTTTAAAAAACAAAACATTTTGAGAGTCTCTCTCTGAGTGTCGTGTCTTTAGAATACAGTTCTTAGTTTGGCTCCTTCAGTGTGCTTCAGCCAGCTGTGTCCTCCCTGAGCACACACTCTGTGCTTGGTGAATCCTGGCCTCAAGGAACCTTGTCTCAGCAACAGTGATAATGCTCCGTAATATTCTGATACTGAACCTAGAGTCTACCTCGTCCTGTTAGCAAGTTCATTATGTTAGCTCGTGTTTTAGAGATGGGGAAGATGAGGGGTTTTGCAACCTGCCCAAGGTCACACAGCTGGTGACTAAGTAGTGGAGGCCAATTTGGAGACTTGTCTTAAGTTCCACTGGTTAGAGCTGTGCAAAGGTTTAGACCGCAGGCTCTCCAAGCGATGGAGTACTGCACAGCCTTTAGAGAGGAGGAAGAGGAAGTGACTTATGAATAGAAATTCTCCCAAGCATTTTAAATGGGGAAAAACCAAAGTTGTAGACAATGTATGTTCTGTGTGTATGTGTATGTGAGTGAGTGAGTGTGAGTCGTTCAGTCATATCCGACTCTGCAACCCCATGGACTGTAGCAAGCAAAAATACTTGAGTGGGTTGCTGTTTCCTTCTCCAATCTATGTATCCCATGTTAATAGAAATTCTCCCAAATATATTAAATGGGAAACCAAGTTTCAGGCAATGTAGGTATTGTAGTCCCATTTAATGTATTTGTTGTAGTCCCAGGTTTTTAAAAATAATTCATATAATACACATATGGGCATCACTAAAAAGGAATGGAGTTGACCTCAAAGGGGTGGTAGGTGGGAGTGGTAAGAGGAGAAACTTTTTCCCTCTTACACAATGTGTACATCATATAAAACAGGAGAAATTAGAATGATACCACTATAGAACGGAATAGGATGCAGCATTAAAAGTATATGCTTAGTACTAATGAACAATTTTTATAAACATGGTGAATATTCTTGCTAAATCAGTATAGAGATAAGAGCAGATAGATGTTTTATCTATGAAAAATACATAGAAAAGTCCAGAAGGAAATTATACCAAAGTATTTTAAATGACTAATTTACACAGTGGAGTTACAGAAAACTTCTCCTTTTAACTCTACACTTTTCAGTTTTCTGTAATCTGTATTATGTGTATGAAGAAGTGAGAGTGTTAGTCGCTCAATCATGTCTAACCCTTTGCAACCCCGTGGACTGTAGCCCACCAGGATCCTCTGTCCATGGAATTTTCAAGGCAAGAATACTGAAGTAGGTTGCCATTCCCTTCTCCAGAGGATTTGTTATGTGTATAGTTGTGGGTTTTTGTTTTTTTTTTTACTTCTGGGTGAATTTGGATGTCTTATTCTTATATAACTGCGGCATAAGATCATCCATTTGTAAGTGGATGCCTCCAGGCTTCCAACTTTCACCTTTTTTAAAAGCAGGCCAATTCATGTGGGGTCTGGGCCTACAACTGCCTGGGGCACTCGCTCAGGGTTGGTCCTGCCCGTCAACCCTCTCTGTGGTCACCCCCCGCAGTGGCACTAAGGAAAACAGAGACCAGCCATCATCTCTCCCTCGACAAAGCCAACGTCCCACCTGAAATCTTCCAGAAGTCATCCCAGTTGGCAGAGTTACCGCAGAAGCCGCCACCCGGGGACCTGCCCCCGAAGCCCACGGAACTGGCTCCCAAACCCCCCATTGGAGACTTGCCACCTAAACCAGGCGAGCTGCCCCCGAAGCCGCAGCTGGGCGACCTGCCCCCCAAGCCCCAGCTCGCAGACTTGCCCCCTAAGCCCCAGGTGAAGGACCTGCCTCCCAAGCCACAACTGGGGGAGCTGCTGGCAAAACCCCAGACGGGAGACGCCTCGCCCAAGGTCCAGCCGCCCCCAGAGCTCGCCCCCAAGTCACACCCGGCAGACCTGTCCCCGAACGTCCCCAAGCAGGCGTCCGAGGACGCCAACGACCTCACGCCCACCCTGCCAGAGACACCCGTGCCGCTGCCCAGGAAGATCAACACGGTGAGTGGCACTCGGAAACCCAGGCAGTGCTCACCCGGCACGCCTGGGGTTGGGTGTCGTGGGGGGCCTGGGGGTTGGGGCCGGCCTGTGGACCCCAGCAGATGGGCATCGGGACCTGCCTGCCCTGTGACCATGAGGCCGTGGCCACCTCCTCACAGCCCTGAACCTCTGTCTCCTTCACAGAAAGGGGCTAGAACACTGCCTGGGTTCATGGGCAGTGAAATGCAGGCAAGTGTGAGCAGCGCCCAGCAAATGGTCGCCCTTGTCTGTGGTCCTTGAGCAGGAGACCGTTCCTTTCCCAGGGTCCCAGGAAAGCAGCCTCACGCCTCAGCTTCTCTCTGCACCTTTCTGGAGGAATTGGACATAAAGCCCAAAGAGACTTGTACCAACCAACGTAGAGTTTGGTTTGAAGTCTCCCAGCCCTTCATTTTCACAAAATGCCTTCTGCTGTATAATATGTCCTTTTTGCTTTAAACATGCCTTTCGCTTCCCACCCTCTCCAAAAAAAAAAAAAATTTTTTTTTTTTTTTTGAAAAATGAAGCTTTGGGAAGATGCACGTGTGCTGTCTGTCCTGCCCACGCTGCACCCTGACAGGGGTGGGAGCACCCCGGGTTAAGGAACACAGTTAGCGGGGGGACCAAAAGCCTTGCTCACAGCTTCCCATGAGAAAACAACACTGTGGTAGAAGTGTGTCCCTTCAGTACTAAAGGAAAGGTGAGGATAATGAAACGGATCCTCTCCCGGGTGGGAGGCCACAAGCATGTTCATTGGTGGATGCTTACTCTTCACGGGCTCTCGAGAAGCCTGAGCACCACCCTCGGCCTTGATGCACACAATTCCAGTCTGTGCTACTCCACACTTCACCGTTCTATTATCTCATTTAACCCTCCCTGTTATAAATGGTCACGCACAGGTCTTCCAGTTCGCTCACAGAGTCAGAGCTGAAAAGACTTAAGATCTCGACTGGCCGTAGCCTCGGCTTCTCAGACCCCACCAGCTCTGGCTTAGCCCGGGGAGGGGAATTGTAGAAGCAAGTGCATCATCAGGGAGAGTGAGGGAGAAACCAACGGACCAAGAGGAAAAGCACTAGACTCCAGACTCTGAGCATGACAGCTTGCTTTTTTTAAATTCCTAATTATTTAATAAGCCAAGTGCCAGAAACATCCTTTGGGAGGTCAGTTCTCTATTTCCATCTTCCTGTTTGCCGAGAACTGGAAATCTAACAACCAAAAGCTTGAATCAACATGGGTCAGAAACTAAAACGTTTTGGGGAACTGCCTGGAGTCCCCGCCCCCGCCCCAGGCTCCCCTGCCCTGTTTCAGCAGTGTGTGCTGACAAGGCGCTTTGCATGAGGGGCTGAGAAATGTGTTTATGCTGCATGTGTTTGGTCTGCTTTACATCATGTTTCCCCAAACCATTTTTAGAATCTGCTGTCATCTTTGCAGGCTGCCGCGGGGCGGGGCGGGGCGGGGCGGGGCATGGTCGGGCACATCCCTTATTTCTGGTGAAGCTGGATTTTGATCCCTTCCCCGTGATGTTTGCTCTCAGATGGAAGTCATCGGTGGGTACCCAGCCCCCTCCACACTCACTGGGCCCCCCCTGCTGCCTTAGGTGGAGGGGCCCTTCTATCTGGAAAGCACCCAGGGCTTGGGGCACTCCCCCCTTTCATCAGGGAGAAACTGAGGCTCGGCGAGGTGAAGCCACTCACCCTGGGTCATTGTGTCCTCCGTTCCCTTCAGTCTGTCCTATGAGCTAAAACCCCGCTGCTTTCTTGAAGGGGAAGAGCAAGGTGAGGCGAGTGAAGACCATCTACGACTGCCAGGCAGACAACGATGATGAGCTGACTTTCTTGGAGGGCGAGGTGATCGTGGTCACCGGGGAGGAGGACCAGGAGTGGTGGGTACGTACCAGCCACGTGGCGCTGTCCGTGGTCAGCCCGCACACGCCCCCCAGGACACAGTGCCTGACGTGCCTCTTAGCCAGGAGCTTCGAAACCGGCTCAGGAGAGTACCCTCATCACACAGGCTGCAGGTACTTTCTGGCCCTTCAACACCACTGCCACCACCACCACACAAACACACACACCTGCCAAATGTTCTCAGGGTCCATCACCACACACGCGCGTACACACACATGTACATACTTGTGTGCACGTACATCCCCGCCACACATCCTCAGGCTCTGTCACCCCACCCGTCTCCACACACACACACACACCCGCCACACATCCTCAGGCTCCATCTTCGTCCAGCCTGAAGTTCTATCAGGAGGATCCCTGCCTCACGTGACTTCAGGAGAGGATGCAAGGAAACCATCTGTGACGGCTCCTTCCATGAAAACCTGCTGCCCAGGTGTCAGGAAGGAGAGGCAGCCCTGTCCCCCCACTGCAGCCTGGGTGCTGCCTGGGTCCTGGGTGGCTTTTGGGGACCAGACGTGCCCACAACTGTCCAGGCTGTCGGGGGAGGAAGCCTCTGACGGGCCCTGCCAGACAGAGGGGCAGCGGGTGGACGCCTCCGAGGCGATCACTCCCCACCCCGGGCTTGGAAATTCTGCCTCCTCAGCAGCTAGAGCCCTGTCCTGCCCAGAGCGCCCGACTCTCTGGGAGAAAGGGACCTGTGGTTCACCGCTGAGCCCAGGACCTGCTGATGCCCAGAAATACACACACACGGGCACACTCGCGGCCCTTCACCTTCCCTCCCCCTGGGCCCAGACCGTGACTCGGGAATCCCGTCACAGCCGTCGGGATGCTCCTTGGGCCGCAGCAGTGGTTCAGCTGGGGCAGTCTCACTCTCCAGGCACATGTGGCCATATCCGGAAACATTCTGCTCGTCAGGGCCTGGCCGGGGCAGGTGCTGCTGGCCTCTGCTGAACGTCCTGTGATGTGTGGGGGAGCCCCCACCACAAAGAACCCCCTGTCCCAAATGTCAGGAGCACCGGGGCTGACAAACCAGAGGGCCCCTTCCTCCTTCTCTTTGTATGTCGTGAAGTCTGGTGAGTTAGATCCCTGACAAGGAGACAGGCACTGAAATCCCAGCGTGACTCACCCTCTGGCCCTGGGTGCAGCCTTCTGTGAGCCTCAGTTTCTCCCTCTGAAAAGGGAGGCACGAGTCTCCCTCCCTCACAGGAATGTTTGAGGACTCACGTGCATGATGTCAACTAAGACCCGATGACATGGGTCATCCTGGCCTTGCTATTAACCCCTCAGTCCAGATGGAAACCAGTGCACAGAGGCCCAACTGACCGCCCCAGGCCCGGTGAGCAAAGGAGGCCGCCCATCTTTCTCTGTGATGGTCATCCGAAGCCAGCATGCGTGTCACTGGTCTTTTCCTGATAGGGTTCTCTTCCATGCAGTTCGTCCTCATGTAACTGAGGTTATTAGGAGCCTTGGCAGGGAACAATGGCTGACAGGTTTAGGCAGCAGACAAGAAAACAGCTATAACATCTGCCCTCATCGCTCTCAGACTTTCACAGCATCCTCTCCTCCACCACAACCAGAAAGCAAGTTCTTGGTGCCTAGCAGCCCTTTTTATGTATAGAATCGTTGGTGTAGCTTCCCCACAGGCCTGAGAAGCAGGGGTTTTTCAGCCCCGTTTTACAGACAGGGAGGCTTAGCATGCTTTGTGAGGTCGCACAGCGGGAGAGGCGGCCAAGCGGCGTGGTTGAGCTCATGGTTGAGGCTGCAGCGCAGGAGAGACCATGGCAGGCCCCCCACCTCTCGGGGCCCCATCCCTTCGTGCAGAAAGTGAGGGCCTCAGGACTGTCCACCTCCCGGGGCTGCCTGCCGGCGAAGCAACCCCTGTGAAAGCGGTTTCGCCGTGCGTGGCGCCTTCATCGTGTCTGCCCGGGGCCTGCATCAGCATCAGCTCCGGGGGCGCTCAGACCCACTGGCTGCCTCCTGCCTGATGCCTCTCCTTTCTCCCTGCAGATTGGGCACATTGAGGGGCAGCCTGAGAGGAAGGGCGTCTTCCCAGTGTCCTTTGTCCACATCCTGTCCGACTAGCAGAAAAGCAGAGCCTTCAGACTGTCCACGCCCGTCATACCAGACTGCTGCCTCCCCGGGACCCCGTGCACACCGTGTAAATAGCTGCTGTTACCGAGTGGAAGCTCCCGGAGGGGCTGCCTCAGGAGGGGACGGAGCGCGTGTTGTAAATACCCTGTCGTCTCTGCCTTCACCAGTATTAGGGTAGCCTTGGGACCCGGTGCGCCTTACTGGTTTGCCAAAGCCATCCTTGGCATCTAGCACTTACATCTCTCTCTATGCTGTTTTCCAAGCAAACAAACAAGCAGGAATATAGGAACTGCTGGCTTTGCAAATAGAAATGGGTCTCCAGCAACCGTTGAAGGGCATAGAATTGCCTGTCTGTTCCTAACCTGACAGTATTCTCCATTGTGTTACTGAAAAATGCAACATTAGCAAAGAGGTGGGTACTGTCTTCCAGGTGAATCTTTCCGCTCCGTGACAGACCAGCCTGTTATCTGTGTACACAGTTTACAGCTACAAAAACCGACTTTGGTATTTATTACAGAAAAGTGCTCAGTTCAGTGTGTTATTCCTTCAGCAAAATATCCACTGACCCAGAACGTTGGGTGGCATTTTACAATGCCCACAGCCTCACGCAGTTTTAGACACGTGGGTTTATGCTGTCTTAAGAAGATGAGTGCCCGCCCCTGATATTACCTCATTATGCAAAAATAACATATCCTTCATGACTATTTTCACAGAAGTTTAAGACACATCTGATGAAGTTCAACTTTCAGGAACCAAGGACTGCCAAAAAATATTAGCCTCTACATTATGCATGCATTTAGAAGCTTACCTGAAATCTGCCTTTTATAAAGGAATAGTATGGATAAGTTGAACTGTACATTTTTTTTTAAACTTGATTGCCATTAAAGCAGAAATTATAAGGTTGCAACAAATATTTGTTTCCAGTCAGTCATTTGGCTTCCTCAAGAGTATGAATGCACATATCACATTATGAATTAGCATCCTTCAACTATGTTAACACCCCTAACATGTCCATTTTAAATTCTTTTCTTAGTTTTCATTCTGGATAAATTTAAACTTTAAAAAGAGTGTTCAAGAAGATGACGAATTCAGAAATCAGTTCTGCCCACCGTTTTCCCCCGCCCGCCCCCGCTAGAATCCAGGTGCTGAAACCAGCCTTCCTTTTTTTTTNTGGTTGAGGCTGCAGCGCAGGAGAGACCATGGCAGGCCCCCCACCTCTCGGGGCCCCATCCCTTCGTGCAGAAAGTGAGGGCCTCAGGACTGTCCACCTCCCGGGGCTGCCTGCCGGCGAAGCAACCCCTGTGAAAGCGGTTTCGCCGTGCGTGGCGCCTTCATCGTGTCTGCCCGGGGCCTGCATCAGCATCAGCTCCGGGGGCGCTCAGACCCACTGGCTGCCTCCTGCCTGATGCCTCTCCTTTCTCCCTGCAGATTGGGCACATTGAGGGGCAGCCTGAGAGGAAGGGCGTCTTCCCAGTGTCCTTTGTCCACATCCTGTCCGACTAGCAGAAAAGCAGAGCCTTCAGACTGTCCACGCCCGTCATACCAGACTGCTGCCTCCCCGGGACCCCGTGCACACCGTGTAAATAGCTGCTGTTACCGAGTGGAAGCTCCCGGAGGGGCTGCCTCAGGAGGGGACGGAGCGCGTGTTGTAAATACCCTGTCGTCTCTGCCTTCACCAGTATTAGGGTAGCCTTGGGACCCGGTGCGCCTTACTGGTTTGCCAAAGCCATCCTTGGCATCTAGCACTTACATCTCTCTCTATGCTGTTTTCCAAGCAAACAAACAAGCAGGAATATAGGAACTGCTGGCTTTGCAAATAGAAATGGGTCTCCAGCAACCGTTGAAGGGCATAGAATTGCCTGTCTGTTCCTAACCTGACAGTATTCTCCATTGTGTTACTGAAAAATGCAACATTAGCAAAGAGGTGGGTACTGTCTTCCAGGTGAATCTTTCCGCTCCGTGACAGACCAGCCTGTTATCTGTGTACACAGTTTACAGCTACAAAAACCGACTTTGGTATTTATTACAGAAAAGTGCTCAGTTCAGTGTGTTATTCCTTCAGCAAAATATCCACTGACCCAGAACGTTGGGTGGCATTTTACAATGCCCACAGCCTCACGCAGTTTTAGACACGTGGGTTTATGCTGTCTTAAGAAGATGAGTGCCCGCCCCTGATATTACCTCATTATGCAAAAATAACATATCCTTCATGACTATTTTCACAGAAGTTTAAGACACATCTGATGAAGTTCAACTTTCAGGAACCAAGGACTGCCAAAAAATATTAGCCTCTACATTATGCATGCATTTAGAAGCTTACCTGAAATCTGCCTTTTATAAAGGAATAGTATGGATAAGTTGAACTGTACATTTTTTTTTAAACTTGATTGCCATTAAAGCAGAAATTATAAGGTTGCAACAAATATTTGTTTCCAGTCAGTCATTTGGCTTCCTCAAGAGTATGAATGCACATATCACATTATGAATTAGCATCCTTCAACTATGTTAACACCCCTAACATGTTCATTTTAAATTCTTTTCTTAGTTTTCATTCTGGATAAATTTAAACTTTAAAAAGAGTGTTCAAGAAGATGACGAATTCAGAAATCAGTTCTGCCCACCGTTTTCCCCCGCCCGCCCCCGCTAGAATCCAGGTGCTGAAACCAGCCTTCCTTTTTTTTTCTCCATTTTCTTTACTAAACCCCAATCATAGATAAGTTTCCCAGCTCTGTCAAACAGACACATCATCCTCAAGTCAATTCATAACCAAGTTTCTCAACGCTGCTATGAATTGCACTGTGAAACATGCTTTTCTGCCAGGGGTCCCTGCCCCTCCTGGTTTTTTTTCCTCATCCCAGCCGTGTTCATCAGACCATCCTGAGTTTTTCAGTCTTTTATATCAGCCTGAATCTGGGGAAAGAAAACAGCAGCCCCGCTCCCCAGCCAGTGGGACTGCTCTCGGATTCCGAGGCCCGTGTGTCGTCCTGGCAGTGCGCTTGCTTAAACAGCTACGTTGGCAGCAGCACAGGAAACTAATATTTTTAAGCAGATCATCCTGGCAACGAGTGAGAAATGTTCATTTCACAGAAGCACAGCTCCCACCCTTAGGGGAGCCCTCTGTAATCGTCACAGTGCTTGGCGAGCATTAACTTAGCTCTGCTCATGTGATCACTGAACCAATAAACTTTGCATGACAAACCTGCAACATCTCTCACCAGCTATTATCGGAAAGTGATTTTAAACAACGTGAACTCCACACAGATACGAAGAACCAGCCGATGTGCTGGTGTGTGTTGTCCACAGTGTTGGCAGGCTCAGTAGTGTAGCGACCGGGTGTCTGGACAGGAAGTCACCTCCCGAAGTTATTTAGTGTCCCAGTTCATTCACTTACACTTAAGTTGCATTCAAGCACTGTTCATTTTTGTAGCCTACGGTATTTTCAACTGATCTCAAAATAAACTGTCTTTTAAAAAAAAAAAAAAGCACGATGTCTAAAATTACATGGAATTAATTCCTTTTCTTTTTTCCTCTTTTAGAGCAACTTTTACACAGATGCTTTTTAACACTTGTTTTTTTCCTGATTTTGTTTTTGTTTTCCATCAGGAATCTGAGTTTTCTCTAACCCAGCTTACTGTGGGACATAGGAAAAATAGATATAAATAAGTATCTTTGGCGACCTTGGTTGAGTTTGAATCTGGTATTGTTCTTAAACTCAGTGAGCCACTATCTGCAATTTTGTACATGATAGAGAGTATTTTGAAGGTATGGAACCTTACGGGAAAAATAGCTAATTCTTCTTTGCCCCCCTGCAGCGGGGAAAGTTATGTTCTGCAAATAGTGTGTGTCTTATTTTACTGTTGAACAGCAATTGCTATTTATTTTTTTATTGCCTAGAACTTCAACATGTATAGGGATCCCACAGCGCCACAAGTTAAATTCCGAATTCCCATCTGGATGTTATGCCTAGACATCAGTACACTCGTCATTTCACATGTATTTAATGTGACCGTTTTTCAGTACTGTATGTGTTCATTTCTACTTTTTTTAATATTTAAAATTGCTTTTAAATAAACATATTCTCAGTTGATCCCAAACATCTGACATAAGGTCGTTTTGTGAGTTGTCCATGACTCTTCTGATTGGAGGAAATTAGAACTTGACTTGGCTGTACTTTGGGGGCGGGGGGAGGCAGGTACAGATAACACAAGTCACGCAACTTCTACGTTCAGATTCACTTCAGATAAAGAATGTGCATCACTTTCCTCGGCTTAACAAACCATGGACCTTTAGCATTTCAGTTCCTTTTCCTCCCCGACCCCCC
>SJYW01049087.1:490030-509087 GCA_006410735.1 Raphicerus campestris | reverse complement strand
CACCTACAGGCACCCAGCCTGCACATCTTGGAACATCATGAATGTTATATTTTTTTTAGTCATAACTTTTAAAAAATACATATTTCTGTACTTATTTGGCTGCACCAGGCCTTAGTTGCAGCGCATGGGATCTGTGGTCTTCGTTGTGGTGGGCAGGATCTGTACTTGTGGCTTGTGTGACCCAGTTCCCTGACCAAAGCTCGAACCTGAGCCCTCTGCATTTGGAGTGCAGAGTCTCAGCCACTGGACCACCAGGGAAGTCCCCAGAGG
Organism: Raphicerus campestris; assembly: GCA_006410735.1. Classification (NCBI taxonomy): domain Eukaryota; kingdom Metazoa; phylum Chordata; class Mammalia; order Artiodactyla; family Bovidae; genus Raphicerus; species Raphicerus campestris. The sequence continues at coordinate 508,817 of SJYW01049087.1, read as the reverse complement.
TTACATGTGGATGCACTGAAAGTTCTTGGGCCCCACTCGGGCCAAGTGCTGTGTGTGCGCTTCTGTTGTATAGATGTCAGCACTGATACCACTGTGCTGTGAACAGACCCCAGTCTAAGCACCAAACGTGTGTCGTCTCATCTCTCCCTTGGGAAGCCAGGGGAAGCTGCGAGCCCACCAGGAGGCTCAGGGAGACGCAGGCCCCTGCAGCATCCATCAGGGTTGCTCACCGACCACTAAAGGGTCCNCCCAGTCTAAGCACCAAACGTGTGTCGTCTCATCTCTCCCTTGGGAAGCCAGGGGAAGCTGCGAGCCCACCAGGAGGCTCAGGGAGACGCAGGCCCCTGCAGCATCCATCAGGGTTGCTCACCGACCACTAAAGGGTCCAGGTGAGCGGTCCTGGCTCCAGGACCATCCTCAGGATTTCCACCAGGTGGGAGATGGTCTCCATCATGAAACTATAGCCAGAGAAATGCCACAGTGGAAAGCTGACCAAGACCATGGCGTTGGTCCCAGCACCTGTTTTGCTTCCTTTCATGAAAGTTGGTAGCTCTCAATGCCTGTTCACTCACCTCAACAAGATAAACCCTTCAAGCCAAGCTGTTGGGGAAGATGGCGTTCGCCACAGAAGCCAGAGACTTTTCATCAGGATGGATCTGGGAGATGCTTGCATGGTTATCTGGCTATTTCAGGCCAAGGGGCAGCTAACTTTGCAATTACAAAATGCTGCAGTGATTCCATTGGTTATGTATTGTTTTAAACCTGGAGCAGCCTCTGAGGTCATCGGACTGGCCCCCATTGAAAGCAGCCCCTCCAGTACTCTGTGAGCCCTCGGTGGCCCAGAGATCCTAGAAACAGGCNGTTATCTATTGTTTTAAACCTGGAGCAGCCTCTGAGGTCATCGGACTGGCCCCCATTGAAAGCAGCCCCTCCAGTACTCTGTGAGCCCTCGGTGGCCCAGAGATCCTAGAAACAGGCGAGCTCCCTGAGCTCTCTCCCTCAGGTCCTTCCAGCACCAGTGAATGGAACATTGTTCCCTGTACGTGGAGTCTGTCCTCTGTGAGGCAGAAATCCTCCTCTGTCCATGTTCAGATGAGGCAATCCGCTTGTAGGCTGCAGTGACTTGCCCAAGCTCAGTAAGTCATGGCAGCAGTATGAGCCTGAGGCTTCCTGGCTTCAGTCCAGGCCTCCCCATCTTCCCTCCCCAGCCCTGCTGTTTTCTCCTGTCCCCTGACCCTGTACCCTCCGCTGTATGTTTTGTCTTCCTCCTCCCAGAATGTGGCTGTATGTGTGGCAGTGGTGGGGTGGGAGGGATGATAATTATTGGGTTACTCAACCCATTTTTTGCCTCCCAGANTGCTTCTACCCCCTGGCTGCCTTTGCCGAAGAGAGACTGGGTCAGAGCCCGCCCACCCAGCCTTGCAGGACAGGTCAGCCACAGGGAAGTGTAAACCAGGAAGTGCAACGAAGTTTGCAACTCAGAGCAGTGACGGCCTTGGCAGGAGGGCCCCCAGGGTGGGGTTGGAGGGGATGTATCTTACTCCTTGGACAGCTGCTCTGCAGAAGTCAGGCTGGCACCCAACGTGTCAGTGCCTGCAGCGTGTGACCAAGAAGAAAGCAGTGGGTACGCAAGTGTGTCCTGTCTGAACACAGCAGCCCCGTGTGCAAACACTGCAACACTTAAGCTCCTGGAAACAGGAATTAGAGCTCCGGTAAACACAGCTGTTTTGCAAAACTCTTACTACACGGCAAACCCCAGTCAGAGACTCGGAAGGCCAAAACGACCTTCTGCAAAATCTTCAGGGAAGACGCCTGCTCAGCTTCACGCTTCTTTGGACAGGATTTGAACTTTTGCTTTATAGGTCTAAGCTGATTTGAGGACGAGAAATGGCAAACGTGTCATCTGCACACAGGCCTGAGAATCCAGCAAGCCCAGGTTTTGAGATCTGGGCCAGCATCACCTGGACCCTCAGCATTTAAATCAGACTCCTGGGCCCTGTCCCTGGAGATTGGGTCTCTCTGAAGGGAGCCCAGGAATCGGCATTTAACCAGCATCCTCAGGTGGCCCCCATGTACCGCTGGGGGTACAGAGCCCTCTCACCTCCCAACAAGGACTTTGAACCTCTCCTTCCTCAGAGATAAGTGAGAAACCACACAAATCTACTCAGTGTTGACCTGCGACCCTGTAGGCTATAGCCAGTCAGGCTCCTCCGGCCATGGGACTCTCCAGGCAAGAAACTGGAGCGGGTTGCCATTCCCTTCTCTAGGGGATCTTTGTGACCCAGGCATAGAACCCCAGTCTCTTGCAATGCAGGCAGAATTTTTACTAAGCTACCAGGGAAGGCCACTGATATGCTGTTGATGACCTCCAAGTATTCCTTGCATGAGCAGGCCCATGGAACCTCCCAGCAAAAGTAAGTAAGAGAGCACCCACTATTGAAAACGGGGGTCGTGTTTGGTAGGGAGAACGTCCCATCCCAGGATCAAAGCAGGGAGGGGGCCTCTGGTCCACATTTGCTCTGCCCACTTGCACTGTATATTGCTGACTCCCACCCAGTAAACAGGAGGCTTGACAATGGGCCTCTTTCTATGGTGTACTAAGCTGCAGAACAAAGATGCACAAGAATACATTGTCTGAATATGCAAGCTTAGTTCCTGCTCAGCTGGAACCACTTAGGAAGCCCAGACACCAGGACTCCCCTGGCCTGCTCCACCTCCGCAGAGCAGTTGACTGCTTCACTATCTGGGTCCCCTTCTACAGCTGTGCTTTAGAACATTCTAGAGCTGATGAGCTGCAAGTGCACCCAGGCTGTCTTGCGTTCCCTTTCAGGCCAGTCCAGTCTGCAGCTTAGAACTGAGTCTGAGTCTGGTCTGTGCCCAAGGTCTTGGATGCAGGTGGTGAGCAGCTCACAAGGAGAGGGGCTGGGAAAGGAGTCAGGAGGCAGAGAATGGGAGCAGAGTCAAAGTGAAGCTGGCTGAACGTCTCATCTACTACAGCTGGACAGAACATATCTGCCCCAAGACTCCCAGGTAGAAATTGTGCATGTGCCAGGCAAAAGAACACGCTAGAGTGTTCATAGCAGAACTATTTATAATAGTTAAAACCTATAAACTACCCTCATGTCCCTCCCAGGAGGGGTGGTTTAGTCGCTCATTTATGTCCGACTTACAACCCCATGGACGGTAGCCCGCCAGACTCCTCTGTACGTGGAATTTCCCAGGCAAGATTACTGGAGTGTGTTGCCATTTTCTTCTCCAGGGGATCTTAGAATGGTTCTGTAAGTTGACTAGCTTCACACAATGTGTAGAGCAACCAGAGTGAACCAACCACACAGAAATATAGGGATGAATGTCACAGATGATGAGGCCAAAAAGCCACTTTTGAGACTACATAACATACAAAAATAGGTCATCTGTGTGGTTATAAGTCAAAATCATGGTTACCAAAAGGGAAACTTGGAAGGGAGGCCTGGGGGAGGGACTTTGGAGGCACAGATATTATTTTTTCTTCTTGGTGCAAGCCATTTTTTTGTTGTTGTTTGTGAAATTCATTGAGCTATTTGCCTCTGATATGTACACTTTTATGGGTGTGTGTTATCCTTGGTGTAATGCTGATAAATACATAAACAGCTCTCAAAACATTATATATATATATATATATACACATATATGTATATACATATATGTACACACATATGTACATACATATATATGTATATACATATATATATCCTGCTGCTGCTAAGTCGCTTCAGTTGTGTCCGACTGTGCGACCCCATAGACGGCAGCCCACCAGGCTCCCCCATTCTGGGGATTTTCCAGACAAGAACACTGGAGTGGGTTGCCATTTCCTTCTCCAATGCATGAAAGTGAAAAGTGAAGGTGAAGTCACTCAGTCTTGTCTGACTCTTCGAGACCCCATGGACTGTAGCCTACCAGGCTCCTCCGTCCATGAGATTTGCCAGGCAAGAGTACTGGAGTGGGGTACCATTGCCTTCTCCCATATATGTATACTGGAGAAGATGATGGCACACCACTCGAGTGTGTGCCATATAAGTATATGTATATATATAAAGGCCCTTATTTGTAGCATTTGCCAATTCCCATGGTGTAAATATTTCTACCAAGTCTGATTCCAAGCTACCAATTTTATGTCACTGAATGCCAAGTTAACAAAAGTTTTTTTAAAAAATAAAGTCTGCTAAAATGCAGAGATGAAATAAACGCTGGGGAGGGTCCCACGCTAGCATCATCTACCTCCCACCACCCTATGCATTTTTTTAAAACAACTTTATTTCAATAAAATCCATATACCATACAGTTCACTCATTAAGTGTACATTTTGGAATTGTGCAACCATCATCACAATTTTAGAACCTTTTCCTCACCCATAAAGAAACCTCGTACTTGTTGGTGATCACACCCATTTTCCTCTAACCCCTAACAGCCCCTAAATTACTTCCTGTCTCTGTAGAGATTTGTCTCAATTGGAAATTTCATATAAACAGTCATAGATGGTATTCTGTGACTGGCTTCTTTTACTCAATATAATGTTTCCAAGGTTTATCCATGTTGCAGCATATGTTGGCATTCCATTCTTTCTCACCGTGACACTCTACTCTGTGGCTATCACTCATCTTGTTTCTCCATTGTTGCACAGTTGGGTTGTTCCCACTACTTTGACTATCATGAATGATGCTGTTATGAACATTCAAGGGTAAGTTTTTGTGTGGACGGATGTTTTCATTTTCTAGTAGGTTTCATTTCTCTAGACCTAGGAGTTGAATTTCTGGGTCACAGAGTAACTCTGTGTGTAACCACCTGAGGATCTGCCAGACTGCTTTCCAAAGTAACCACACCATTTTGCATTCCTACCAGCAGTATATGAGGGCTCCAATTTCTCCACATCCTTGACAACACTTGTTATGATCTATCTTTTTTTATCACAGCCAGCCAAGTGGGTGTGGAATGGTATCTCATTGTGGTTTTGCTTTGCGTTCTCCTGATGACTAATGATGTTGAACATCTTTTCATGTGCTGACTGGCCACGTGTATGTCTTCTCTGGCCATATAGAATCTTTGTCTTTTTAATAGGACTTCCCCGATCATCTAGTGGTTAAGAGGCTGTGCGTCCACTGCATGGGGCACCGGTTCAATCCCTGGTGCAGGAACTAACATCCCACATGCCACTCACCACAGCCAAAACATAGGGAAAACAAGAAAAGAAAGGAAGAAAGAAATTTTGTCAGTGTTAAGATTGGATCATGTGTCTATTTCTCATTGAGTTGTAGGAGTTCTTTATATACTCTAAAGTCTCTTATCTCTTATCAGATATGTGGTTTGTAAAACTTTTCTCTCATTCTGCATGCTGTCCTTCCCTTCTCTTTTGAACCTGGATGTTGTCCTCATAAAGATGGAACTTGAAGGAATCACAAACTCCAAAGCCTTTCAAAAGCCAGGCCAGTCACCTGAATGTGTGAGGTGGCCTTGGGTTTTCCTCCAGTAATACACTTGTTCAGGCTAAAGTATGCGTATCTGTGGCCTCTGGGAGCAGAGATGTGGGCAGTGGGCTCTCTGGCCCCGGGGTTGATAGTGCCTGCCTCCCCCTTTCTCAGCTCCTGTAGCCGAGTGAATGTGGTCTGATTAGCGGACCTCTCTGAGCCCGAGGCTTTATCCATGAAACGTGGATGCTACTGCTGCCCTCATAAGAAGGCCTGAGAGCAGACAACTGGAAACACTTTGGAATAGGCCCTCCTGTATGATGTGCGCATTTCACTTTGATACAGTTTTTAATACAGTGTAAGACCTACACCTGGTCTGCTGTCAGTTAGGAGCTCTGTACATGGTAACTCCCTTCCTCACCCTGCTGTTGATGCCAAAAAGCCCAGCTCAGCCCCATGTCCCTTCTCCCTGCAAGCCTTGCTGATGGTTCACAGCTGCCCTTAACAAAAGAAGCTGGAACCTGCCACCTCTTCACGCAGTGGGGAGGGCAAAAGGGCTAATATCCCTACTTTTCCTTTTAGTATTATTAAATCAGAGACAAACAAGTGTTTCTCAGCTCCTTGGGCCAGTAAGAACTTGACCAATAATTGAAACCAAAGAAAGTGCCGTTTTGCTCTTCTTTCTAGAGGAAATAGCCTTTTGGCTCCACAGAGGTTTCTCAGACTCTCCCACAGCAGCCGCCACCCCACGCCTGAAAGCGGAGCCTAGCTGGGCGTTTGTGCTCCTGGAACCTGGTCTCCTCCAATGATGCCTGGAGCCCGCTCGCTGCAGAGGGGCCGGGGTGAAGGGCAGGGTTTCAGATCCCAGAGGAGCAGATCGGAAGGTTCTGCAGCCGAACNTTGTGCCTCTGGAACCTGGTCTCCTCCAATGATGCCTGGAGCCCGCTCGCTGCAGAGGGGCCGGGGTGAAGGGCAGGGTTTCAGATCCCAGAGGAGCAGATCGGAAGGTTCTGCAGCCGAACTTCCTTTAACAGTCAGGTGTACTCAGAGGTCATGGACACACCACCCCAGGTTGATCTGTGGGTTTCAAAACAAAAATGAAACTCGAGAAGTTCCTCATCTCTGCCCCTCTGGCCCTTAACGGTAAAGTCACTCCCTGCATGAGTCAGGCTGGAAGTGCTGATTTCAAGATAACACATCACCTCTGCTCGGAGAACCCTTCCTGCCAGGCAGGATTCTTGTGGCTCTAACACACCCAGATCCCGCACCGAGAAAGCCCGTGGGGCCAGGAGGTCCTCGGGGAGCCAAGCCCAGAGCAGGTACCCAACACTCCCCTTGCCTCTGCCAACCCGTCCATTATTCTCTATCCCATCTCTGTGTCCATCTGTCTTCCCGTCTGCTTACCCCGTGGGTCTCACGCTTCAGTGTTAAAAATGCAAACCCTATACCCCAACCCCTGTGATTCTGAGTCAGCGGGTCAGTCCAGGCGTAGCAGGTAGGGCCCAGGGTTCTATACTTTTAGCAAATCCACCTAGGTGACTTTCATGTGGGTGGTCACGGACTGTCCTTTGAAAAATAACCGTCAACGCATTTCAACTTTTTAAAAAAAAACAAGACAAAATAATGTGTGGCTCTTAAAGCAAAAAGGAGCATTTCTCTGGGTGCTGGCCCGGCCTCTGAGGCTTCACTTGGCCAAGCGAGAAGCGTCCTTCTCGTGTCCTCAGTTCCTTTATGCGCCCGCCAGGGCCCTGCTCCATTGCAAGTACCCATAGTCTCCTCCAGCCAGTTCCAGGACTCAGCCCGCTGGCCAGACATAACGCTTCTAACAGGCACCACCTCTGTCTGCCTTTCATGCTCCCTGCAGCCTTGAGCTCACAGGGGATCCTCAGACAACATCTGTAAGTAAGGGGGCCAGTAAAATCCGACCCCAACCCACCAAAGTTATCCTGAGAGAAGAATGACATCAGAATTACAGGAAGTGGTCGTCTTTCCTTCTGGCCTGGTAGAGGGTATTCAGACACAACAAGAGCCTGCTCTCGAAAGTGGAGATCAGCTGGACTTTGTTGCTGTTGTTTTTCAGTCCCTAAGTCGTGTCGGACTCTGCCACCCATGGACTGCAGCATGCCAGGCACCTGTGTCCTCCACTTTCTCCTGGAGTTTGCTCAAATTCATGTCCATTGTGTCAGTAATGCCATCCAATCATCTCGTCCTCTATTGCCCCCTTCTCCTCCAGCCCTCAATCTTTCCCAGTGTCAGGGTTTTTTCTAACGAGTCAGCTCTTTGCATCAGGTGCCCAGAGTATTGAAACTTCAGCATTAGTAACTGATGCTTCACCACTGAGCTGCTGATCTATGCTATGCTGCTGCTGCTGCTAAGTTGCTTCAGTGGTGTCCGACTCTGTGCGACCCCATAGATGGCAGCCCACCAGGCTCCCCCGTCCCTGGGATTCTCCAGGCAAGAACACTGGAGTGAGTTGCCATTTCCTTCTCCAATGCATGAAAGTGAAAAGTGAAAGTGAAGGTGCTCAGTTGTGTCCAACTCTTCACGACCCCATGGACTGCAGCCCACCAGGCTTCTCTGTCCATGAGATTTGCCAGGCAAGAGGACTGGAGTGGGTGCCATTGCCTTCTCCGGATCTATGCTATGCTGCTTTTAAAAAAATACACATGCAGAAAAAAAAATTTTTTTTAATACACACTTCTGGTTAATTATGGTACATCCACCCAATAAAATACAGGCTTCCCAGGTGGTACAGTGGTAAAGAATCTGCCTGCCAGTTCAGGAGACACAAGATGTGTATAAGAGACAGCAGTTAGGAGCTCTGTACATGGTAANATACACACTTCTGGTTAATTATGGTAAATCCACCCAATAAAATACAGGCTTCCCAGATGGTACAGTGGTAAAGAATCTGCCTGCCAGTTCAGGAGACACAAGAAACATGGATTCAATCTCTGGATCGGGAGGATTCCTTGGAGGAGGAAATGGCAACCCACTCCAGTATTTTCACCTGGGAAATCCCACGGACAGAGGAGCTTGGCAGGCTACAGTCCGTGGGTTTGCAAAGAATCAGACACAACTGAGTGACAAAGCAGACACCCACCCAATAAAATAATGCTGCTGCTGCTGCTAAGTCACTTCAGTCGTGTCCGACTCTGTGCGACCCCATAGATGACAGCCCACTGGGCTCCCCCGTCCCTGGGATTCTCCAGGCAAGAACACTGATGTAGCCACAAAACACAGCTACAGAACATGTAAACACGCTTAATACATGATGTTTCAGGGTATAACCAACAGGGAACCTATTCACAAAGGTAAGGTTCTTTCTGATAATGGGATGCTAACAGCTGTTCCTGGAAGACCTCAGAGCACAGGAGAACTTCCCAGCCCCAGGAAACACCTGGAGGGCACCCACTGGGCACCAGGCCCTGCTCCAGTGCTCCTGTTACCACAGGGAAAAGGATATACGCCATCCCCATTTTCCTGAAGCGTCCACTCAGTGGGAGGAAACAGAAAATAAATAATACCTGATACTAAGTGCCATGGAGAATTTGAAATAAAGTGATCTGATAATGAATAGTGTTGCTTGATAATCCCAGGGTAATTAGAGCCACCTTTCCACCTCCACGCCCCCAGCCCCGAACAGGGTTTAAAATGATCTTTTGTCAAGCAAAAAAAAAAAAAATTTGTTTTAGGCTTATGATCAAAAGAAGGGGGAATTCAGGTTAAAACAGTATCATTTTTCCCAATTGTTAACTGTTAAAAAGAATCATTTTACTCTTTCTTGTCCTTTTGAAATACCTTTGGTGTGCCAAGAATGTGACTTTTATGAGCTATATTTCTCTGATGTTAGTGTCTGTTCTTTCCCTGTTCTCACCACAAACAGCAACAAGCATTGCAGGGAAAAAAGCAGTTCTTCTCGGTACTGATCAGGTGGTATATCCAAAGAGTAACTTTTTAAAGCTGTAAAACAATTATATCAAGGGAAAGTATGGTGATTATGGGTTTATCTTACTCTTACTTTTTAATTGTTAAAGTTAAAGTATAAGTGAGTGAGTGAAGTCGCTCAGTCATGTGCAGCTCTTTGGGAGATGTGTATAAGAGACAGCCTGTATGATGTGCGCATTTCACTTTGATACAGTTTTTAATACAGTGTAAGACCTACACCTGGTCTGCTGTCAGTTAGGAGCTCTGTACATGGTAACTCCCTTCCTCACCCTGCTGTTGATGCCAAAAAGCCCAGCTCAGCCCCATGTCCCTTCTCCCTGCAAGCCTTGCTGATGGTTCACAGCTGCCCTTAACAAAAGAAGCTGGAACCTGCCACCTCTTCACGCAGTGGGGAGGGCAAAAGGGCTAATATCCCTACTTTTCCTTTTAGNGTTAATTAAACTAAGCATGTTGTATTCATTTCAGGTGTATGTATCACCCAAAGTGATTCAGTTGTATACGATTGTATACATGTATACTTTTTCAGATATATATATATATTCTTTTTCAGATTCTTTTCCACTGTAAGTTATTGCAAGATATTGAATAGAGTTCCCTGTGCTATATTGTAGGTCCTTGTTGGTTATGTTTTTTGTATCATAGTGACTCGGACGTGAGTCTGAGTGAACTCCAGGAGTTGGTGATGCACAGGGAGGCCTGATGTGCTGCAATTCATGGGGTCACAAAGAGTCAGACATGACTGAGCGACTGAATTGAACTGAACTGAACTGAACTGTGTATATGTTAATCCCAAACTCCTAATTCATCCCATCCCTCCCTTTCCCCTTCAGTAGCCATAAGTTTGTTTGCTGTGTCCCTGAGTCTGTTTCTATTTTGTAAGTTCGTTTGTATCATTTTTTAGATCCCACATGTAAGTGATATCATATGGTACCTTTCTCTGCCTGATCTCACTTAGTACGATCATCTGTAGATCACGTTGCTGCAACTTGCATTTTTCTATTTTATGGCTGAGTAATATTCCACTGTATGTATGTACACACTTTTATCCATTTGTCTTCCAACAGACATTTAGGATGCTTCCATGTCTTGGCTATTGCAAATTCACCCTTTCTTCTAAAGGCTTTTTTTTTCTTCTTTTAAGGGTAAATGGCACAGGAAGAATCATTCGTTCTTCTTTGTATAAATGTTTCACGAACACCATCCTGTGAAGGCCATAGTGTTTGGAGCTGGGATGCAGGTGTGGGAAGGTCAGAGTCTCATGGCCATCATGTTCTTGGGCCTTAGCACAAGGTAGAAAAGTGATAAATGCTACAGAGACACATTGTCGTAGAAATTCAGAACAGAGCAGGGTGTCCTTCCAGCAGGGACACACTCAATGGAGCTGGTGGCAATGGGGTTAGACTTTACTTATTTATTTATATGTATTTACTCATATAAGTAATGAGTAATACATGTAAGGAGATGATGGAATTCCAGTTGAGCTCTTTCAAATCCTAAAAGATGATGCTGTGAAAGTGCTGCACTCAATATGAGAGCAAATTTGAAAAACTCAGCAGCGGCCACAGGACTGGAAAAAGGTCAGTTTTCATTCTAATCCCAAAGAAAGGCAATTCCAAAGAATGCTCAAACTATTGCACAATTGCACTCATCTCACTTGCTCCTTGGAAGAAAAGTTATGACCAATCTAGACAGCATATTAAAAAGCAAAGACATTACTTTGCCAACAAAGGTCCGTCTAGTCAAGGCTATGGTTTTTCCAGTAGTCATGTATGGATGTGAGAGTTGGACTATAAAGAAAGCTGAGTGCTGAAGAATTGATGCTTTTGAACTGTGGTATTGGAGAAGACTCTTGAGAGTCCCTTGGACTGCAAGGAGATCCAACCAGTCCATCCTAAAGGGAATCAGTCCCAAATATTCATTGGAAGGACTGATGCTGAAGCTGAAACTCCAGTAGTTTGGCCACTTGATGCGAAGAACTGACTCATTTGAAAAGACCCTGATGCTGGGAAAGATCGAAGGCAGGAGGAGAAGGGGACGACAGAGGATGAGATGGTTGGATGGCATCACCGACTCAATGGACATGAATTTGAGTAAACTCCGGGAGTTGGTGATGGACAGGGAGGCCTGGCGTGCTGCAGTCCATGGGGTTGCAGAGTCGGACACGACTGAGCGACTGAACTGAACTGAACTGATTTACTCATTTACGGCTGCATCCAGTCTTAGTGGCAGCCCGCAGGATCTTCAGAGTGGCACGAGGGCTTCTCTCTAGTTGTGGTACACGGGCTTAGCTCTCTGACCAGGGATCGAACCTGAATACCTACCTCGGAAGGTATACTCTTAACCACTGGACTTGGAAGGATAGAAAGGACCCCCAAGTGAGGCACGGAGGCTAGAGGCATAACCCTCTTCTCTCTCAGGGATCACTGTCCTTGTTGGCTGTTGTCCACTGTCTGAAACAATATTTTTTCCTTTTTTTCCAGTTAAGGCTGGAGAATAAATCCAGTCCTTATTACCCTGCCTTGGCAAGAAGTCCTCCCAACCTGTTTTTCTGTTCTGTGGGTGATCCCTACTTTTCATATTAATGAATAATATTAATTACTAATAGTGTTAATTATATTCATTCATATTCATACTATTCATATTAATTATATGTTCATTATAATAGTGTTAATTATATTAATTCATATTCATACTATTCATATTAATTACCCGGTGACTCAGTTCCTGGGTATCCCAGGATGCATTTGAATTCTAGAGTGGGTTCCCGTTATGGAGCGGACCACAGGCATGAGCTCTGGAGACCACGTTCAAATCCAGCTTCTGGTATAAAGAGATGACGTTGGGCATATCACTTTGACACTGAGGCTGCCATTTCCTTTTCTGTCAGATAGCAGGAGCAGTATCTCGCTCACTTCAAGAGACAGAGTTTAAGGATTAAAGACCATATGTGTAAAATCCCTCTGTAAACTCGAAAGGCCCACGTATTGTAAGATCTCTTTATTAGTCAATTTCACAGCCCCACTTCTATCATCCAGCAAAGCTGGTGCTCTAGGAATCCTTTGATGTTCACTTATCACCATAAATGGGCATAGGAAGCAATGACAATGTAAAAAGAAATGTGTGTCAAAAGCAAATATCAGTGGGACCAATGTTTGTGACGTTCACCTTTCGAGGATTCTCTGTGCCATTTGCTACCTCCCTGTCTTCACTTGTGTACGTGACCACAANATCATAAATGGGCATGGGAAGCAATGACAATGTAAAAAGAAATGTGTGTCAAAAGCAAATATCAGTGGGACCAATATTTGTGACGTTCATCTTTCGAGGATTCTCTGTGCCATTTGCTACCTCCCTGTCTTCATTTGTGTACGTGACCACAACTATTGCTACAGATCTTTCTTAGAACCCTTTGGGGGCTTTTCCTTTTGCATGAATGTGACAGAAAAANACCATAAATGGGCATAGGAAGCAATGACAATGTAAAAAGAAATGTGTGTCAAAAGCAAATATCAGTGGGACCAATGTTTGTGACGTTCACCTTTCGAGGATTCTCTGTGCCATTTGCTACCTCCCTGTCTTCACTTGTGTACGTGACCACAACTATTGCTACAGATCTTTCTTAGAACCCTTTGGGGGCTTTTCCTTTTGCATGAATGTGATAGAAGAATGATTCTTACTGGCTCACTTTCCCCCCACCAAAGAGCAATAATGAAAGAGCAACAACCACTAACATCCTCAGCCACGCAGCACTAAGCACCTGAGCTGCGTTTCCTCATTGAATCCTCACCGCATCCCCGGGGCTGGGCTGTGATTGCCCCCATTTTCCTGACGAGTAAACTGAGGCCTAGAGAATTCCAGGAGTGGGTGCCAGATCCTGTCTCTAAAACTGTTCTCTATTAAAGCAAATCGAGTCAGAGTCTCAATAGCCAGAATGCTTCCCATTAACTGTATGTGCACATGTGTACATTCTTTCTGGCTCAGTCAACTTCAAGAAAAAAAGATAAAGGACTGTATAAGCTAATTTTAAAAATGCCTGCTCTTTTAAGAAAAGTACAGCTTGGGTTTGCTAGAGTCAGTTTATACTAGTGAACTATAATANCCCCCCCTCCCCCAGTCTGTTGTTCAAACCTGTGTGGGGTGAACAGCCTTAGGTAGAAGTGAACAAAGAAAGATTATGCATATAGTGGGATTGCAACTGTATTAAAATGCGTTTTTCAAAGACTGAAAGATAATACATCAAAATGTTAAAGAATGGACAAGTTTATGGATAAGTTTTGCTTTCCTTCTTATAGTTTCTCTATTTTTCTATGGTGAACAGCTATTACTATCGTAACTGAAAAATAACTCATATAAATGCACTCTTGCCTTCCGGGTTACATGCCTGTGTGTGTGCACGTGTATGTGCTCACACCTATGCTTGTCGACCAGAGTGGAGAGACGTTTTATGCTCTGAGAAATGAGTCATTTAGAGAGTGGTTTTATTTCAGTATGACCAGAGGGGAAGATTTCTGTTTCCTCTCACGTAGGGCCATTTGATTTCCCAGGGAATGTGTCACTGATACAAGATCACACCTCCACGTAATTGAGTTTTTCTGCATAATGAAAGCTGACCCATTTACACAGCAATTCCCTGGTAAGTAACTGTACAGCACTGGCTCTTAAGTCACTCCCAGCCTTTCTCCAGGATTCAGGCTCTTCTAGTGTTACGGCTAGCTTCCCTTGGCCAGCACCCTCACAACACGATCCCAGAGAGTTTGCAGTATTTTCACTTTGCTCTCTTGCGCTTCGTGGTAATTGTCATTTTGCACCGGACCAGTGACAAGCAGCTGCGCGTGCGTCAGTCCCTCGCACCGCCTGCCACGTGCTGTGCAGGGGCGCGTGTGAGATCAGTCTTGGAGGTGTGCTTTGGTCTGTGCATTTCCAGGACTGTGGAGCCTAGGCAGTGCAGCCTAGGCAGCCCCCCGCCCCGCCCCACCCCACCCCGTGAATTCTTTGGTCTGTTTTTTTCAGATGTGTATAAGAGACAGCTACAATCCCCACCACTCCCTGTTGCTCAGATGGGCAGGTGGCAGTGGCTGGATCTATCAGGTAAGGTATTTCCCCCAGGCATCCATCCATTCATTATTCAGCATGTCTTTATTTAGCGCCCATAATGTTTCGAGTACCATTCTNCGATATTAAGTATCTTCCAGGTGAAATTATACCTGTGCTCCCCATTGCTCCCCACAACGACCCTATGGGGTAAATGCCGTCCTCATCCCATTTAAGAGACAAAGAAACAGGAGAGGCTGAGTGCTTTGCCCAAGGCCCTATGACTGATGAGAACTAAAGTCAAGGAAAATACCCTGAGTTTTTCCACTATGCCACTATGCCAGGCTCTTTACTTAGAAACACAAATTAACGTATAACAACAATAATAAAAATATTAATACCCAGACTTCATTATTCCATACTAATTCCTGATGGCTCACAAGGAGTTTCAATGCCCAGCTGCTCAGATTCTGACATTTTGGCTCATTTGTCAGCTCTATCATGGTGATGTTGAAATATTGAAAATATATTAAAGGTGCTGCTCACTAGCCTTCTCCATCTCCCAACTAGGTTTTCTTCCCATCTTTTTTTTTTTTTTAATTCAGGTAAAACTCTTATACTGTTTTAATTCTTATTTAAATTTTTAATTGAGATACAGTTTGGACATATACAGTTAACCATTTTAAAGTGAAAAGATCAGTGGTATTTAGCACATTCACTCTTGCACAACTACCACCTTATTTTAGTTCCAGAATGTGTAACCCCTAAAGGAAACCCCATACCTATTAAGCAGTTACCCCCATTCTCCTGGCCCCTGGAAACCATCCCTCACTAGCCCTGGATCTGCATGCCAGGGGGTAGAACCCCTGTTCCATTCTGAAGGCCAGTTCTCTCTCCTCCTGCTGAGGGGGATTGTCCAGCCTGAAAGTGGCAGCCTGAGCCACCTGCAAGCCCCCTTCCAGGTAACCCTCTCACCCTTCCAGGAAGGCAGCCTCTAGAGAGTTCAGGCATTGAATCCTCCTTAAGTCTGTTGGTTCTGAGTGGCTGCAAGTGAGGGGACCCTCACAACCAGTAGCAGTATGTCACCGAGTTTGCTTTAATGCCCAGTGGTATTAAACAGCAAGGGTAATCTGCGTAATATAGTACTGACCTGGGGTGCAGGTTGCAGAAACTAACTCCTGTGGCCTGGGGTTGGTTATGCTAGTGAATATCAAAACATCCTGATCAATAACATTAGGGTCACAAAGGATGTATTAATATGTCTCTGGTCCCCAAGTTGTTAATTGTAAAATACTAACCAGCAGGACAAAAACGGAGTCCCTGTGCCTCCCGACTTCTGCCTTCTGTTACCGTCTACACATAAGAACATTCATTCATGGGAAAAAGCAGATGCTCAGTGGGGAAGCATATTTTTGAGGGGCTTTTGCATACATGATGGAAAGAGCAAGCTATTAATACTTTGCTTGAAAGATGAGTGGACCGCATGCACGATGGGAGGACAGGACTCGAAGAGAAACTAAAATGTGTGTGCTGTTTTACAGTTTATAGAGCATTCAGAATTCATTCTCATGTAACCTTCTCAACAACAGAAAATGAATGTCATTATTCCCATTTGACAGACAAGGAAATTAATGGAGTTGAGTTAAATGACTTGCTTAGGTTACAGCTGGAAATGGTAGTCAGGCCTTCCTGACTCCAAAATCAGCACTATTTTTAGGATGCTGGGTGTTACAGACTGAATGTTTGTGTCCCTCCAAAATTCCTATGTTGAAACCTAACCCCTCATGTGATAACATTGGGAGGAGGGGCCTTTGGGAGGTAATTAGGTCATAAGAACAGTACCTTCATAAATAGGATTAATGTCCTTATAAAAGAGACCCCAGAGAGCTCCCTCCCCTCTTCTGTCATGTGAGGACGCAGTGATGAAGGCCGCCTATGAACCAGGCCCTCACCAGACACCAAATCTGCCAGAATCTTTATCTTGAACTTTCCAGCCTCTGAAACCCTGAGAAGTCTGTGGTTTTTGGTTACTACAGCCCAGACAGACAGACATAGACTTCTACCTGCCATTGTCAAGGGTGATACTCCAGAGAAACAGAGCAGGTCACTGCAGTGTGACTTGCCAGAGCTTTTCCCAGGCATTATCCCCAGGTTTCCATTTGCTTGAATTTGTCATATCTATCAGGACCTGGTTGAATGAGCCAAGGTCAAAGGTGAGAATCATGCTCTCAGCCTCCCTGTATCCAGTGACACATGTATATAAGTTGGATCTCTCATCTCAGGTATCTCTTAATTTAGTGGAGTGCAGGGGAAGTGTGATCCAGCTGCTCCCCAGGCCCTTATCTACCCTTTCCAACTTCCTAACTGCTCCCCACCCCTACACCCTGCCCTGGCCACATTTACATTCTATGTTACAATCATGCTGAGCTTTTTGCAGTTCCCAAGTGTGCCAGAAAGTTCCTACCCCCATGCCTTTAACAATTGTTATGATGACAACTACAATGGTGATAGCTTTATCCTGGATCCTATTAATCTGCTAGGTTCATAGTGCACATGTACTATGTCATTTAACCACTGGTCCCTCCCCAGCCCTAATGAAGTAGTTATGGTCAATACCATTTCACAGAGGAGCAAACTGAGGCTCAGAGTGGCTAAGTGCGGGCTTTGAGCCAGGCAATCTGGGTTCATGCCCAGCTCCACCACCATCCAATTAGTCTGACCTTGAGCAAATTCCCTCTCTCTCTCGGCTCCAGTATCTTGCAAACCATTGAGTGTGATGAACCTACATCATGGGGCTGTTGTGAGAATTCGATGGGCACAGCCTTTGGCACCTGCTCAGCATTTCCAAAATGTTCAGCATAATTGATGCCCATTTTGTAGGCAGCCAAGAAAGAAACTAAACTCAGCTCAGCTGTGTAAGTCCATCCCTTCCCCTGCTGCTTCTCACTTTCATAGTTCAAGACCCAGGGTTCCACCCCTCCCCATGTCACCCTCTAGCACCTCTGGCGAGTCATCTGTTCCCCTCTTGTAAGGATGAGAGTGCAGGTGCGCAGGCAATCTTCCAGGGATTTCTAATGCCTCTCACAACTTCTAGGAAGGGCTTTCTGATCTCCTCCTGCTGTCTTCTTTGGTTCCCTCCCTTCCAAGCTGGGTAAACATCCCTGCCCCCTGTCTCCTCTATACACTGTCATGCTTTCCTGAAGATGCAGATTCACAGGGCCCTCCATCTCACCCCAGGACCAGGAGCCTCTAGGAAGTCCTGCTGAAATCCTAACATCTCAGCACACCTCCTACCCCACTTCCGACCCAGATCCAGGCATAGGGCTTTAGAAGGGGTGCCATAAATAAATGCGTGATAATCAGGTAAGTCAGCTCTCACTATTACTATCTGGTGACTGGTCACATTCCCCTGCCTGCAGCACAACCAAGACAACTGGAGGTGGAAAAGACAGTGGAAGCTTTTGGAATGACAGAAAGAGGAAAGAGACTTTAAAGAATATTATCTGTATTCCTAGGAAATGTGGCTGAATTTCAAGACCGTGATAGGGTTTGAGGGCTGGAGGAATAGAGAAGCATTTCAATTTCCTAGGCATGTCCTGCTACGTGGAGAAAAATCACTCTATGCCATTACAGAGGGAAAAGACGGGGTCTCTCATAAGACCCAAAACTAGAATTTCAGTGAGGAGCATTTTGTCTAGGAATTTCTGTGCTAGAAGTCCTTGGAGAGCCCTTAGGAGAGCACCAGAGGCGCCCACTCTCTAGCCCCTGGATAGCTTTATTTTTCCCCCTAGCACTGGAACCCACTCCAGTACTCTTGCCCGGAAAATCCCATGGACGGAAGAGCCTGGTAGGCTGCAGTCCATGGGGTCGCGAAGAGTTGGACTTAACTTTCCCTTTTCACTTTAATGCATTGGAGAAGGAAATGGCGACCTACTCCAGTGTTCTTGCCTGGAGAATCCCAGGGACGGGGGAGCCTGGTGGGCTGCTGTCTATGGGGTCGCACAGAGTCGGACACGACTGAAGCGACTTAGCAGCAGCAGCAGCAGCAGCACTTAGATATGCACCAGACACATCAGGTATGTATTGCCGGACACCCCCCAGGTAGGTATTCTGCTTGGATTCCTAGCTGCACATAGTAGGCCCTCAGTGAATACGCCTTGTGGGCTGAATGAGTGTATTGACTGCACCAGCTTTCACTGTCCCAATGCCAGGTGGGCCGGGCAGGCCAGCATCCTTCCCCACGGACAGGTGAGGGGGGAGCGGACCCTGGGCTAGGAACCGGGCTGGCCCGCAGGTCGGGGGCACTCAAGGTTCAAACGGGAGCCCTGCCGCACAGGCTGTGACCTTGGGCCATCCCCGCGCCTCCC
>SJYW01049087.1:476729-487816 GCA_006410735.1 Raphicerus campestris | reverse complement strand
CCGCCTGCCGCGACATGCCCAAGGTCACCCCGGGCCCGAGCCCGGACCCCCGCCCCCGCTGCCGGATTTTGGGGTGGGGGCCGGCGCGGGGCGGTCCCGGGGCGCCGCGCGCGCTGACGCCCGGCCCCGCGATGCGGCGGGGACGGGGCGGCGTCGGCGGGCGTCCTCCTTTTGTGCGAGCGCCGGCGGCTCGGCTTCTCGAAGGTAAACGGCGTTTCCTCTTCCTCCTCGACGCGTCTCTTCCTTTTATAGTTATTTCTCGCCTGACGCTCGCCGGGGCCGCCGCTGCTGCTGCTGTGCCGGCGCGGCGGGGGCCGCTCGCAAACCTGCGGCGGTGACGTGAGACCCGCCAACCCGGAAACGGCGGCGGCGGCTCCCGAGGCTCCTTCGCGCCCGCGCCCGCGCTCCCCTCGCCGCTCGCCCGGGCCGCCAGGTACGTGCACAGGGCTCCGCCGGCGCCGCCGCCCCGGCCGCCCGGCTGGTCCGCGCGCGCCCTGCGAGCCGACCTGCCCCCGGGGAGGGCGTGGGGTGNCCTTCGCGCCCGCGCCCGCGCTCCCCTCGCCGCTCGCCCGGGCCGCCAGGTACGTGCACAGGGCTCCGCCGGCGCCGCCGCCCCGGCCGCCCGGCTGGTCCGCGCGCGCCCTGCGAGCCGACCTGCCCCCGGGGAGGGCGTGGGGTGCGGGGCGCACGCGTGATGGCTGCGGGGAGGGGAAGAGATGCGATCCGGGCAGCCCCGGGCGTCCTGCGGTTTGGAGTAGGGGCGCCGCGAGGGTGGGAGGCTCGGCGCGGGGCGGGGACGGGGCTCCCGGAGGATGCGCCTCGGGTGGGCTGCGGAGGGCGGACGCGAGGGGCGCACGCCGCGGGGCCGCCGCCCGGGTCCACCCATCTTCGGGGAGCGCGCGGCGGCGCCCGGAGGGAGGGGGTACCCGGGGTGACTGCTACCCGGCGGGCCCCTTCTTAGAGCCAGGTGAGGGCGCAGGGTCTGACTCCGGGCTCCTTGCACCCGCTCCCTCAGCTAACTTCCACTGGGGCCTTGGAAGGCCAGTCTTTTAGAATTGAGGAACTGGAGGGGGTGAACAAAATCTCCATTGGCTTCAAGACTTCCTCCTGGGGTAACCACCCGCCGGTGTTTAAAGAGGGCTTCTTCTGTGCTCTTTATCTTTTAATTACCTTTTTTTTTTTTTTTTTTTTAAATGGAAGTTAATGGGTGGATGCCCTTGCAACCTACAGGGCTTTCCTGGGGCTGCGCACACACACCGTGGGTCTCGAACCTGTATGTCCTGTGTGGCGGGGAAGTGGGGGCGGGGAGGAAAGCGGAACCGAGGACTTCCCTTACTGGAGCCCAGGGGGGGCGGGCTTTGATCCTTACCCTGCTGCAGAAATGGATCTGGTGGGGGAGGGCTTGAGCGGGAAGGAGGCCCCTCTGGGGAGTGTCACGAGGACTTTGTACCTGGGTTTAATTCCTTGCTAGACCACTTGCTAGCTGTGTGACCTTGGGCAAGTCGCTTGCCCTCTCTGAGTCTTAGGCGACTGTCCCTAAAACGGGTTGCTCTGAGTTGGGCCTCCAGCAAGTGAGCGTGGATTTCTTGGCCTGGCGAGGGCGCAGGGCTGGTGTCATTGTCAGTTGCCTTTCATTCTTGCATCCCCACCCCCCTGGAAGGGGGGCCTGGGGCACATAGGTATCTGTGCAGTGAATAGGTGGATGGTGAATTCTGAGGAGTGAGTGGCCAGATGTGGTTCCACGTTTTGCCCTCCTTGCCCTGTAACTGCCTCTCCAGAGTCCGCAGAGAGCCACGTTTTGCCACATGGGATATTTGTAATCCACCCCCTACCCAAGAGGGATTATCCTGTGAAAATATTGACTCCTTATGAAAAGGAGCTTAAACTCTGACTTTAAGCCTCTCCTCTTCTTGGAAGATTGCATTTGGTGGAAATGAAAAGGAATCATCATTTTGATTGCCACTGCCAGATGACTGGCTGCGGCGGGCTGCCAGGGCTGACAGCTGGGCTGACTTCCCAGGCCTGGGGGTTCCTGTAAATGTGGTGGGTTTTCTTCTAGGTGGGGCATGCAGAAGTGGTCAGCTGGCCTGAGTTTTCTTGGTGAGGCAGGTTGTAATTTACATTATCTGGATGCTTGCTGAACTTTAGGCATGGGGAGGGGCAAAGCATGTGTGCTGAAGGAGGCTAGGTTGTTCTTATCCACAGGGGTACTTGGAAGTGGCCTTCAGATAAAGATTCAGGATATGCTTCTGCATGTCCTTTGGGAGATTTTCAGATAATTTTGCTTTCTCTGACAGTCATTCCTTCTCTTCTTTTTTCAGCTCCCACAGGCCTATGTGCATCTCTCTTAGGATCCTTAGCTGTGCTTTTTTTTTTTTCTTTTTCCCAACTTCTGGAGGGCAGGAGATGAACTCGAGTGCGGCTATTATTTTAAGAGGCAAGAGCAGGCACCTCTGTGCAGTGGCCAGCTACAGTTTAAGCTCACACCAGTTCTTTTTGAAGACGTAGAATGGCCACAGTTACCTATGAAGTAGAGATTTTATTTTCATCTTACGACTCAGAAAACGTACAGGACTTGGCCCGAGACCCTCAGCCAATGAGGCCACAGATTCAAAGTCATCACTCCAGTCTTCCATCTGCTGAGCTCTCCCTCTCTTTCCCGTGGACCGTGCTCGCACCTGAAGGGCCTTTGTGGTTCCCCTGGTGCCTGGCAGGCTGTCTGGCCTATGCTAGTGTCCAGTATTTTTTTGTTTTTGTTTTTGACAGAATGAACAAAAGAGTGATGGTTTTTCCTTTGCTCTCTGTGGAAGTTCAATCTGTCTCCAACTTAAGGTCAACTCACTGACCTGTAGGTGACCTTCATATTGTTCTTTGGCCGTTCCTCCCCAGTGCGTCTTGGTTCCCCATCATGGAATCCCAGTCTCTGTTCTTACTTCAGGACCTAGAGCCTGTGACAGGAGGGACTCCTGAAGAGACCACTGGCCTGTGACTTCAGTAGTCTGGGACTTGGCTGTCTCCAGCAAAACCATCTTCCAGCGAGCACTGTGGAGACGGTGTTGTGTCAGTGAAAAATTCAGCTTTAAAACTGACCCACTTTAGCTAGGCGCTGGCTTGAAGCCTTAGACAGATCACGACCTTCTTGGAACTGTCTTTTCCTCCTCTCTGCCCCATCTCATCTAGTTCACTGGCCTCCTGAATAGGATCCAGAGTCACACCTCAGTATCCCCTCTTACTGCTCCTGTGCACATCACCACGTTTCTTCCCTGCTCAGAGCCTCAGTGTTCTCATTTGTAAAATGGGATGGTTTTGCTCCTTGTAGTCTGTGCGTGAAGCTGTCAGCCCAGGCCCCCAGTAAATGGCCATCATCATTAATGATTGTTGTTATCAACAGCAGCAGTAGCAATCCTTCACTAGAGGGAGCATAAGCATCTCAAAGGCCAGACCTATCTCTCTTTTTTAACTTGAGTTGGAGCTTCTGGAGAGAAGGAAATTGAGGGAGAGGTGGGAGAAGGGTGGATTTTATTCTTTTTCTCTTCCTCTGGGGCGCTTAGTAAAGGCTCCTCTTTTTTATCCATCCCTGAGGCTAAAGTTCTTTTGTCCTCTCTTTCTCATAAAGTGAGCTTTCTGTGTGTCTATGACTCTGATTTCTTATCTTCTTATAACCTTTGCATCCACTCCTTCCAGATTTCATCTGAGACTTGATCCTCCTGGATTCTCAATGGGCAAAGTTCTGTTGCATTGTGGACCTTTGGGAGTTAAGTCTTTGACAGTCTTGAAAGGGGTGATTGGCCTCACCAGGTTGAAAGGAAGATAATAACTTTGTAACCAAGGATGCATGAGGTTAACTCCATTCTGTATTCTCTCTCATCCTTTTCTACTTCAAAGGCAGTGTGGGTTTGGGTTTGAAGGCCTGAGTGTCTTGCTGTCCATCCTGGTTCTTCTGCTGCTTGCTAGTGCTGTGACCTTGGGCAAGATACTTCCTCTTTCTCTGGACCTTCTTCATCTTTCAAATGAGGAATTATAATCGCCGCCTGGAAAGGTGGTTGTGATGATCAATGCAGAAGTGGTCTGGGGAGTCTCCCAGCTCATAATAGGTGTTCAGTATATAGCAATTACTTTCCCACCATCCCTGGGCTCTTTCTGTCTGGGCCCCAGTCCCATCGTCCTGTCCCTCTGTTAACAGGGCTTCAGTTCCCACTGGGGATCAAGTCCTTGACTTACAGCTTCTTCCTAGATTCAAGTCTCCATGCTTTCCCAAACCACTTGTTGACTGACCACAGTATGGTGTTTCCCCTGAATGAAGAGATCCTTGAACCAGAGCTGGTCAAGGAGAGTAAACTGAGCACTCATTGAATTTACGTTCTGTCCCATTGATTTTTCCTCCTTCCACCCCCCACTCCTTTTCAAAGGCTTACAGGTTATTTATTTATTCATAAATAATCGAAGTCGTTGAGATTTGTTTAAAGTTGTGATGTTGAGAATGATTTTTTAAAATAAATATTTAGGATAATCTGAAGCCATTAGAGGAATTGCAGGGTGTATTAAAAATAAAACCTGAAAGCATGTTTTGGAAGGATTCCTTTTCTTTTGAAGTTGAGTAAATGTCAAGTGTAGAAAATAAAGGAAGAACATTTTCTGAGCATGGATGCTGGGCCCTTGAGGGGGCCGGTGGGCTGCTGGTCTGTTTGTCTCTGCTGTTAAATATTGGCTGCTATGCAGTCATCTGCTTTTGGGAGTTGTAGGGGGACGGGAGCGTGGGGGTAGCCTCAGCCACAGAACTGAGGGAGGGGCTGCAACATTTTGAAGCTGCTGGGCTTCTTTGAGACTCAGAGGGCCAGTGGGTCACACCTGGCAGGAGTCACCCTGGGGGGCTGCACGTTTCAGATCCTCCTTGTAAGTCAGTGGCAGGCTTCTCGAAGGCTCCTAAGGTCAATGTCCTTTGGTAGTGTGCCCCGTCACTCAGTCATGTCCAACTCTTTGTGACCCTATAGATTGTGGCTGCCAGGCTCCTTTCTGTCTGTGAGATTTTCCAGGCAAGAATACTGGAGTGGGTTTCCATTTCCTCCTCCAGGGGACCTTCTCGACCCAGGGATGGAACCTGGATCTCCTGCATTGGCAGGTGGGTTCTTTATCCCTGGCCCCACCAGGGAAACCCTTGGTACATTTAGTGAGCTACATTTTAGGAATCCCTGCTAAGGAGAAGGCAATGGCACCCCACTCCAATACACTTGCCTGGAAAATCCTATGGAGGGAGGAGCCTGGTAGGCTGCAGTCCATGGGGTCGCTAAGAGTTGGACACGACTGATTGACTTCACTTTCACTTTTCACTTTCATGCATTGGAGAAGGAAATGGCAATCCACTCCAGTGTTCTTGCCTGGAGAATCCCAGGGATGGTGGAGCCTGATGGGCTGCCGTCTGTGGGATCGCACAGAGTCAGACACGACTGAAATGACTTAGCAGCAGCAGCTAAGGCCCACACATCTGGAGGTGTCTAGGTGGTCAAATCAAGGGCTGTGGGGAAGGGGCATGTCGGAGCTGGGGGAACCTTGCAACATGTCCCATACTGGCATGTATGAGTCCCCCAAATCCACTGAGCATTCTCTTGCAGAGTCAGAGGCTGGGACTGGCTCAGCGTTGTGGACCATGCCTCGAGTAGGGAGAGCTTGGAGGTCCCTACCCTCTCATTTACTTGGGACCCAACTGACACTGAGAATGCGAATTGGAATATGACCCTGGAGGCTCCCAGCAGCTGATGGCTTAGTTAGTGGAGGAAGCAGACGTGCCCCAAGTCACATGATAAGACGTTGGGGACCTGAAGGGAATGTGGAGAAGAGCCCTCCTTTTCCTACCTGGAGATGCTCTGTGGCCCAGCAGGGAGTCGGGGAGGGAAGAAAGGGAGGCAGGGTGAGTGTGGCAACCTTCACATGTGATGCTGTTGGGAAGGACTGAGCAGGAACTACATGCTCAGAGTTGCAGGTGCCCTGTACTCTTAATTAAACCGATGAGGGAACTGGGATCTGAAGGGGGAAGTGTCTTGCCTAAGAGGCAAACGCAGGACTGGAACCCAGGTCTCCTGTCTCCCGAGCATCTGCCCATGAGTACCTTGGGGCTGCGTTAGTGCTGGGCTCTGAGGCCAAGGTGGGTGGTGGCTGGACATCTTTTCCCTGCACGAACGATATCTCTGCTCCTGACCTTCCTTGGGCAGGGGAGCAAGCCCTTAAACTCACAGTGGGAAAGAAGACCCAACAGGGGAAAAGTGAATGCTTTGAAGTCACACAGCCTGTCAGAGACACGTGGCCTCCTCTCCCCTCCTCGGTCAGCATCCCCAGACCAGGATGGGGAGGAGCAGTGCCACGGTCCTGCAGAGGAGGTGAGGGGAAGTCATGAAGAGGAGGTGAGGATGGGAAGAGGCTTGGGCAGCAAGAGCAGAAAAGCTCCATCTTCGGCTCACTTGCTCAGGGAGTCTACTGGGACAGGCCCTGTCTGGCCACTTGGAGTTCTCTGGAATTTAAACCCAGCGCCCACTCAGCAAATACTGTTGGACTGTGGAGCTGAGGTGCCCTGGCCCTGCTGCACAGTAGCTGTGTGACCTTGGGCAAATCAGAGCACCTTGCTGAGCCAGAACCGCCTGGAACAGAGCTGGGCTGCTAACATCTCCTCTNCAGACGCTTTACTGTCTGAGCCAGCAGGGAAGCCCAGAGTGGGGACACAAACATTCAGACCAGTAATACTTGTTATCATATGTATAATAATTATTATATGTATAATATGCATATAAATGATGCTGAAGCTCCAATACTTTGACCACCTGATGCCAAGAGGTGACTCATTGGATAAGTCCCTGATGATGGAAAGGTTGACGGCAGGAGGAGAAGGGGACAACAAAGGATGAGATGGTTGGATGGCATCACCGACTCAATGGACATGAATTTGAGCAAACCCCAGGAGATAGTGGAGGACAGGGCAGCCTGCATGCTGCAGTCTATGGGGTCACAAAGAGTCAGACACGATTTAGTGACTGAACAGCAACAGTGCATTTAGAAAAGCGCACATCATGATTATTTTTGCATGTGTATTGATTTTAAACATGAAATGGCAGATGTTTAGAGTCAGAAAATGAAAGGAAGCAAACAGTGCCATGCTCAGGTGTAAACCATGGAAGGGTCTCCTGCTGACAATGTGATCCTGGACCAAACACAGTAGATCTTCCAGTCTGGCTGTTGAATGCCTCCTCTGCTTAGCGCAAAAGGAGACAGATGCCAACTGGCTTAATTCATCCAAGCAGGGCAACAGGAGGTTTGGAAATGTTCTTAATAAAACTTTCTCATCTTGATTAAGAAATTTCATATATATATATATATATATATTTAAACAGATTTTTGTTCTCTTAAACTGAGGGGGTAATGTGAACATATAGAAAAATCACCTTCCTAATACGGGCTCAGGGAGGCAGTGGTAGAGAAAAGTTGGATTAAGAGAGCACTTTGAACTAATTGCAGTGTTAGCTTTTCCAAGTGACTGTGGAAACTGCTGAGTGTTCACAAGTAGCTTTTGCCGGGCCCCCTTGAATGNGGGCTCAGGGAGGCAGTGGTAGAGAAAAGTTGGATTAAGAGAGCACTTTGAACTAATTGCAGTGTTAGCTTTTCCAAGTGACTGTGGAAACTGCTGAGTGTTCACAAGTAGCTTTTGCCGGGCCCCCTTGAATGTGCAAGATAAGCTAGTTACCTGTGCAGTGATCACATTTAATATTTTTTCACAAATTTATAAAAAGAATGTGCTTAAAAAATTTTTTTAAGTTTGTTAAATATTGCCCTGGGGAGTTTGGGATCCATATGTATATACTGCTATATTTAAAATGGATAAGCAACAAGGTCCTATTGTATAGCACAGGAACTCTGCTCAGTGGCCTGGATGGGAGGGGAGTTTGGGAGAGAATATATATATATATATGGCTGAGTCCCTTTTTTGTCCACCTGAAACTATCACAACATTGTTAATTGGCTATTCTCCAATATAAAAAAGAAAGTTAAAAAAAATTGCCCTGCTAATATTTTTACATTCTCATTAAGTCCTTTGAATAGTATAAATAAAACTTCAGCCTAAGTTATGCAGATTATCTTGAATCCTGAATAATAATACTTATTATAAATAACATTTGTTGAGTATTTAGTACATATTAGCCACTGTTCTAGGGGAAAGTTTTATTAAATAAGGGATTAAGAGCTGGAAATAGTACAGAGCTCTTATAATTGAACAGGATTTGGGGTATATGTTTATAATTTTGTTAACATAGATATTTTTATTATTATTAACATAGGGATAGAATGAATCAAGGCGAAGAAAAAACAGCAAGTGATAAACAAGCCAATAAAATTACAAGGTGAATTCACTGAGGAAAAGGAGTAATTACTTGAATTATTATTTTTTTGTTTAATTAACATTTATTAAGTGTCTTCTGGGTAACAGACCCTGTTAGGTGCTTTTACATCTGCTCTTTTGTTTAATTACAATGCCTTCATCACTTGCAGATAAGATTTCCCATGGGCTTTCTTTGACTAATGAGTTAACCTCGCCTGTGGTTTGCAGTCCTGTTTGTGCCGTACAGTCACCTAGGGATCTTGGGAAAACTATAGTGCTAAGGTTTCATCCTTAGAGATTCTGTTTTAATTGTGCAGGCTGGGGACCCAGCAACAGTATTTTTAAAGATTTTCCTCCTGCCCTTGTGAATTTTGGTTGAGCTGTGGAGTGAGAACCACTGTGCTAGGCCATTTGAGATGTTATTTTATTGGCACAAAAATATTGCTTTAAACTCTTCAACGATAAGCAGCTATTGCAAGCTTTGGGAGTTTGCTGTGCCAGGTGGATACAAGTAAAACAC
The DNA here is from genome assembly GCA_006410735.1 of Raphicerus campestris. Taxonomy (NCBI): domain Eukaryota; kingdom Metazoa; phylum Chordata; class Mammalia; order Artiodactyla; family Bovidae; genus Raphicerus; species Raphicerus campestris. The sequence continues at coordinate 478,937 of SJYW01049087.1, read as the reverse complement.
CTGTTTTCCTTCGTCTGTTTCCTATTAAATGGGATATGGAAAGTGTCAGAATAATGATTGAATGAAGCAGGCTAGAAAATGTTACCCTCAATGTCCCAGACCCAGAATTTCCAGGTGCACTTCATTTGTCACTTGGGTTTTGCTCTCGGGTGGTTTCAGAAACATCATGCCAGTGACTTGCATAGTAAGTTTGTTCGTTTGTTTTTTGTTTTTATTTTGTTTAAATAACATCTACTCTCAAAGGTGTATGCGTGTTAAGTCACCTCAGTCGTGTCAGTTGTGACCCCATGGACTGTAGCCCACTAGGCTCCTCTGTCCATGGGATTCTCCAGGCAAGAATAGTGGAGTGGGGTTGCCATGCCCTCCTCCAGGGGGGGGTCTTCCCAATCCAGGATCAAACCCACGTCTCTTATGTCTCCTGCATTAGCAGGCAGACCCTTTCCCACTAGTGCCACCTGGGTTCCTTTAAATGAAATACATACATTGGTACCAAGTATCGATCTCTGAATAAAAACTTTGATAAGAGGACACAGGAATGATAAGGAATTCTTTTGGTGGAAGGGTTATATAGGTCAAAATGGCCTTCTTAAAAATTGTGTTTGCTGTCACAGTAAAGTAAATATAAAAACATTTTTTAAGATAAGAGTATTGAGTAAGCTCAGCTTTCCTTTAAAAATTGTTATAGCCTGAGATCACATTATAGAGAATTAAAAAGTGATCCATAATCCAAGAACATACCCAGACCCTAAAAAAGTTTTTTTAGTCATCTTCAAAAATAGGTCGATGCTTCAATGGGAGCTTTAGTCCTGCCTAGAGAATCCCAGGGGTTGTGAGAGTGTGATGTAATTGGTGGTCAGGTAAAGGGAAGATTCCATTAGACCTGCCAAGTATTTTCCCCTAAAATAAGCAGCATTTCTGGTAGGGGCAACTAGATAGCCTTCTGTTTAAGACCGTTGTCCCACTTTTTTTTTTTTTTATATTTATTTAATTGGCCATGCTGGGTCTTAGTTATGGCATGTGGGATCTTTAGTAGTGGCATGCAGGATCTAGTTCCCTGATCAGGGATTGAACCCAGACCCCCTGTATTGGGAGTTCAGAGTCTTATCCACTGGGTCACCAGGAAAGTCCCTGATGTCCCCCTTTTAAAAACATTGCGTTAGCTAAGGGTCCTTGGACAAGTCGTATCATCCTTTTGGACCTGAGGTTCTTCACTAGTGTCACGAGTGGTGGGGCTGTTAGTTTTCCAATGGGGCTTTGCTGAGCATCTGCAGTGGCTTAGGGAGCCCTGGGGGAGGGGTGTTGAGCTGACACCTCTGGGTTTTCCACACTGGTCTGAGAGCTGCTGTCTGAGGGCAGCTCTGGGTGGGTGCTCCTTTGCAGAGACATTAAACCCATTCATGTCTGCCTGCACTTTTGAGGGCCTGGTATGAATCAGGGGTCAATGCCAGGGGCGAGGGGGTGGGCAGCAGAATGACCAAAATGAGCGTCCACCCTCAGGTAGCTTCAAGTGTCCTGGAGGCGACAGTCTACACAGATAATTCAGCATTTCTTCAGCTAGGTCAGGGGCTGGGTGGGAGAAGGAGGTTGGGCAAATGACTGTGAGTGAGTCCTGGGTGCCCTTTTTTTTTTTTTAAAGAAACAAATGACAAATAGGGGACAACTCTCTCCTTGAATCACTGGCTAGTCTCTCCCGAAGGGAAAGAAAAGAAGAAGGACAGGGCCCACGTGGGAGGCTTGGCATTTCCCTGAGTAGACTCAGGGACGTGGCTGTGCTGGTGCAAGGGCTTTCAGGCCAAGAGGAAGATCTGGGGTCTCAGAAGACCATAGGGTCAGCCCTTAGGACTGGGAGGGACCCTGAACGTGTCTGAACGTGTTAGTTGCTCAGTCGTGTCCGACTCTTTGCCATCCCATGGACTGTAGCCCACTAGGCTCCTGTGTTCGTGGGATTTCCTGGGCACGAATACTGGATTGGGTTGCCATTTCCCTCTCCAAACCCTACGTCAAGGTCCAAGGCTCTTGTGATTGGTGTGGCTGGGATTCTGTGAATGCTTGACCCTCCTAGTCGTGGCAAATTGCCCTGGCAAGCCCACCTGCTTGCATGTCCAGGTTGACATACCCGATGTCTCTCTTCCTGCCTCTTGTGCTTGACATTGTGAACCAGCCATCCTGCCTATGGGCCTTCCCATATGCTGCCAGTTTTGCTTGGAT
>SJYW01049087.1:439001-463271 GCA_006410735.1 Raphicerus campestris | reverse complement strand
TAAGAAGGGGCAGCAGAGCCTCGGTTTCTACTATAGTATGCATCAATGGCTGATGTTTGACCGAGGTCTCTGGGGGAAGAAAGAGAACCCCTGACTAGCATTTGCCCATCTCTGTAGTATCAATACTTCCACCATGAACAATTTCAAGCTACCAACATGATGTCACTGAACACACGCTTGGGAAGAGATGTGCACAGTCGGCTCTTTCGAGCCAGCCCGAGCCAGCTCAGCACACCAGTGCTGACGTTCATTCTGTTTTAAGCTCTTATCTCCGGGTTGTGCGTCCAAGGGGCAGAATTTTCAGGCAGTAGTAGGATCATATGTGGTATCATGGGGGCGGGAAGAGACCATGGGACAAGAGTGAAGCTCTGCGTCCTTTTCTTCCCTTGAATTTGATAAATAAACCATTTTGTGAATGTAGTTGGCCCGACTGGCATCCTTATGACCCTGTTCGTGAGAGTGAAAGTGAATCCAAACTCTTTGAAGGCCATTCCAGCATTTTAAGTGTTTGTACCTTTTGACTCTTGCAACTTCAAGGATTTTATCTTATAAACCCCATCTTTCCTATATATAAATATATACACACACCCACACACACACACGTATATGAAAGAGAAAGTGAAAGTTGCTCAGTTGTGTCCACCTCTTTGTGACCCATGGACTATATACTCCACAGAATTCTCCAGGTCAGCATACTGGAGTGGGTAGCCTTTCCTTTCTCCAGGGGATCTTCCCAACCCAGGGATTGAACCAGGGTCTCCTGTACCGCAGGCAGATTCTTTACCAGCTGAGCCACAAGGGAAGCCCATATATATATATAATTTCCAAGGATTTTATGTTATAAATCCCACCTTTCCTCTAGTAACAATAGTGTGTAATGTAAGCTCCTTGCAGCATTGTTTGAAATAGCAAGACCCTGGAAGCAACTGAAATAAATGTATGTCAGAAAAGGATTGATGGAAGAAATTAAGGTATATCCTTACAAGAGAATACTGGGCCACTGTTTAAAATAATACGTCATATATACCAAGAAGGAATCAGCTCCAGGATGCATTCCTTTTTTAAAAAAAATTGTTTTTCTTTTTATAGTTGGGATATAACATTATGAGCTTCAGGGGTACAATATAATGATTCCATATTTGGGTATATTGCAACATGTTCACCACACGAAATTTGGTTAATAAGCGTTGTCATGCATAGCTACACAATTTTTTCTTGTGATAAAGACTTTGAAGATATACTCTCTTGGCAACTTTCAAATATGGAATTTCATATTTTTTTTTAAGATTTATATATCTATTTAATGGCTGTGCTGGGTCTTTGTTGCTGCTCACTGGCATTGTCCAGCTGTGGGAGCTGCTCTCTCGTTTCCACGCCTGGGTTTCTCGTTGCAGTGGCTACTCTTGTTGCAGAGCCCAGGCTAAGTAGTTGTGACTCACAGGCTTAGTTACCCCATGGCACGTGGAATCTTCCCGGACCAGGGATAGAACCCATGTCCCTTGGATGGGCAGGTGGATTCTTAACCATGGGACCACCAAGGAAGTCCCAGAATACAGTATTATTAACTATAGTCACCATGCTATAGATTACGTTCTCATGACTTATCTATTTTAGAACCAGAAGTATGTACGTTTGACTCACTTTCCCTATATTTCCCAACCCTCAACCTGGTGGCTCAGAGGTTAAAGCATCTGTCCACAATGCGGGAGACCCGGGTTCGATCCCTAGGTCGGGAAGATCCCCTGGAGAAGGAAATGGCAACCCACTCTAGTATTCTTGTCTGGAGAATCCCATGGACGGAGGAGCCTGGTAGACTACAGTCCATGGGGTTGCAAAGAGTCAGACACGACTGAGCGACTTCACTTTCCTAACTCTGGCAACCCCCAGTCTGTTCTCTGCATCTATGCCTAGGGATTTTTTTGTTGGTGTTTTTTAGATTCCACATAAAAGTGAGATAATACAGTGTTTTTTCTTTCTCTGACTTATTTCACTTAGCGTCCTGCCCTTAGCGTCCATCTCTGTCGTGGCAGATGGCAAGATTTCCTTCTTTTTTACTGCTGAGTAACAGTCCATTTTGTATGTATAATAGATAACACTTTCTTTATCCATTCTTTCTAGGATACATTCTTAGGTTAAAAAAAGCTGTATGCAGAAAAAATGTGTGTGGTATGCTCCCTCCCATGTTTGGGGGCGGGGAAAGAGGAGGGATTAGTGCTTATGCAAACCCACCCCACACATACAAAAGCTTGATGATTTTGCATAGCCTTTGCTAGAAGCACACCAAAAAAGAAGGTGGTTGTGGGCAGTACCATTTAATTCTTGAGAAGAAGTCTAGGTGATGGTGGGTTTGGGGTGGATGAATGATATCTCATTGTATATCCTTTTTTAAACAAAACAGTTTTTAAGCGTAAACGTATGTTGTTGTTGTTAAAAACAAACTCGTTAACAAAAAACTTTTCTTTGTGAGCTTTCAGCGTGGATCCCCTCTTAGTTTTAGAGGAAATTGGCAGGTCTCCATGGGGCTGCTGACCCCCAGCATTTATGGAACACATGCTGAGCACCAGGCACTTGCCTGCATTGTCATACACTGTGGTTCTTTCCATTGCCTGACTCTGCCTGGACTCTAGTAGTGGCCTGGTCAGTGTGTGAAAGTAGTAATCCCATTTTCAGGAAGAGGGGCGGCTAAGACTTTGTGGGAAGTCACGTGGCAAGCAATAAGGGGAAGTGGAATTCACGTGGCACTTGAAGAAATCTTATAAGTGCTTTGGGATTAGAGAGAACCCAGCTGCTTCTTAGCAATCCCCGTTATCTGGTAGGCATCTGTCCCTCCTGCCACATCCCCAGCACCTCTCTTGAGATCACATGGACGTGTTCCATCAGTATTAATTTTTCCACCTCGAAGATTCTTTGCTCTGAAAAGTTGAAGCTGTGTTCCTGGACCAGATGAATCGCTGATGTGTTTGGAAACCACAAAGGCAAGGAGAATTTGTCTTGTGATGTCCTCCTTTTCTGACTTATCTGCACAACTCTCCTGTTGAGTTTTGCATCATCAAAGATATAAGAGACACTAGCTCTGTTCACTTAAAAAGAGCAACCTTCAGGGCCTTTCTTAGCAAACTAGACGTTCCCAGAGGTGCTTCTGTTGTCACCCTTGTTGGTTTCCGAGACCAGTCACATTTCTAACTCATCATGAAATGTCTTATGGAACCAGAGGCTTACTCTTGCCCTCTCTCTTTTATCATTTGGTAGTAAATAGGTTATTCATCTTCAGCGGGCTGTTGTGATGTTTTTGTGATTTTATCAACAGTAGTCCAAATGGGCAGTAAAACTGGAGTGAAGACTTAAGTTCATGGACTCAAAAAAAACCAACCTGGGTATCATTTAAGAGCGTAGCACCCATCATCTGTAATATTGAGGTGAAATTCTTGCATGGGAGGGCTGTTTGCTGGTGGCTGTTTCTATTTTGTGGGCTCAACCAGAGAGCACCCTTCAGAGCTTGTAAGTATCATTTCCCGTCATGCAGCGTGGGCTGCAGTGGTTTTAGTTTACTGTGAGATGACTGTATGTCAACAGGCTTATCTTGACTCCCCCAGCCAGTAATTCTATCCTTACCGCCTGAATGCAGGTACAGAGGAGGTTGAAATGCTATTTCTTAGCAGACGACTGTCCTGACTCCACCTCCCTGTGCTCTCCTTGCTCTGCCCAGTATTTAATTAAAGCAATTATCTTACTGGCTTTAAATAATTGTAGTTGTTCGTAGCTATCTCCACATCAGACCAAGTGCCAAGAAAGATGGTGTGGATCATCTTGCTTCATCTGTGCATAGCTGGCGTGCAGCTGATGTCAGAACACTTCCAATTTCACGAGTTAGGTTTCTTTTGAGCCCCATGTTAGGTTTCTTTTGCCTTCCACAGAAAAGGAATTTGCTGGTTTATGTAGCGCAAAGTGCAGGGATGGAACCGACTGTGTTGCTAAGGCTTACACAGGATTTCCTCATCTTGCAGTGCTGCCTCTGATTTCTTTTTGGATTGTGGTAGCAAAGTATGTCAGCAGTTCTAGCAGCAGGGGAAAAAAAAATGCCCCTTTCCATCAGTTCAGCAGAAATCTCAGGAAAGAGAGATTTCTTTTTCAGTGTCTCTGATTGGTCTTCTCTGGGTAACATGCCTGTTCCTAACCCATTGCGGTGGCCAGGTGAATGTGATGCTCTGATTGGCCACCTTGGATCAAATGCCAGCCCCCAAAGAAGCTGGGATAGGGTTTGGTCTCCCCAGAGCCCAGGAACTGAGAATGAAGGCAGGCAGATGTTCCCCGGGGAAATCTGGAAACCATTTGTGAATGGGGGGTAGGCAGAAGCAAGATGTCCAATATAGTACATTTTTAATCAGTGTTTACTCAGTGAATGAATTAACAGATGAATGAGCAAACAAGTTCTGCGGCTGATTCTGTGAGCGGGTTCTATGATATCCGGAGTGGGGTTTTAACAGATGGAGCCTTTGCAGAGAGCCTTGAAATCAAGTCATGTAAGGATGACATTAAGTTAGCTGAGATATTTAACAAGAAATAGACATATGATAGCTGTTCCCAAACGTTTGAAGGGTGTTCACAGGGACAGAACATTTGCTGACTTCCTACTTTGTGTCATGGGTGCTGGGCTAGATGCTTTAATTGCCATCGTCCTGCTTTTATTTTCATTTTATTTTTATTAGACCACCGATTTATGTTCATTATAGAAAATCCAACACTGTACACACAAAAAAAGAGAAAAATAAAAGTCCTTCCATTAACTACCTAGGGCTAATTGCTATTAATATTTTGGGGTATATTCTCTCAATCTTTTCTCCCTATTAATAGATGCATTAACAAATTCTTATTTAATCATGATAGTTTTGTTTGTCAGAGAGAAATTGTGGCTTAGAAATTGTGGCTTAGGAAGTTGCCTGAGGTCCTAGGCTTAGGCACTAGAATTCTAGGACCAGAATTTGGTCCACATCTATCAGCCTCGGAAGCCCTCTCTCATTCCCTGGTCTTTGACTGCATAACCAGCAGTCTGTGTATTAATAGGGTTTTACTACAGTTGTGTTCTGAGAATCTTGTTTTCATCACTCTTTGTTTATCCACAGACTCATCTTTATTCATATACTCGGGAAATATTTCATTGGGTGCTTTGTGGATGCTGGAGGTAGCCCAGTGGATAGCTTGTTCACATTCAGGGAAGAATGAGGTCCTATCTCTTCCCAGAGACATTGAACAAAATTTCTGAGCTTCCCTCGGATTGGATCATTGCAGGACACACCTCTATCTCTCAACCAATCATGGTGACAGAGGAACACTGATTGACTTAGACCATTCTGGACCCACCCCTGGAATTGCAGATGAGGTCTGAATGAATGAGGGATGCTGCTTAGCGGGAGAGAAATGGGATAGATGCTGAAGAGGCAACTGCTATCTCTAAGTTTTTAGGATCTGGCTATAGAAAGATAAGTAAGGCATTGTACCTACTTTTTAAAAGTTCACATTCTAGTGGGTTCCTGAGAGTTTGACAGTGATCAGAGGAAGGGGTATTTACATTGTTGAATGTAAAAATACATTACATAATTTTTTCATTCTTAGAGTGTCCTTGTCACATAGATGTTTCCATTTTACAGAGAGGAAACAAGTTCAGAGAGATTAAGTGGCTTGCCGCAGTTGCACACCTAGGAGCGGAGCAAGGTGTTTTGAGGCTGTGGATCCCATATTTCTTCCTCTCCCTATTGTGATAGTCATGGAGAAAATAGATCGCTAACAGAGACCCTTCAAAGTTTTGCCTAATGACTCCTCCACAATAAGCAGGGCTTTGGGAGTAGTTACTGCTTTTCATTTCAGACTTTTGTTAGAGGATCATGCCTCCTTTTTTTTTTCTTTTTTAAATTTAACTCTAGATGGGAGAAAAATGCCTCTCCCTGGTCCAGATAAGTAAGAGATAATTGAATGAGCTTCTGAGAAAAGCAGAACCATTGACAGCTCACAATGCATCAGGAGAGATGGTTGCATTCAGATACTCTTAGGAAAATGATTTCTCTCTTTTTTTTGACTTTGCTGCCTGAGGGCTTCCATTTGGTTTTAAAATAGTAGAGTAACTATTATGGAATCACATACAATGCTTCCTCCTCCTGGGCCCCAAGGTAACTCGAGTGTTCACAACACAGGATACATTTTTTGGTAAAGTGTTTATGGAAAGCCCAGTGTGATTCCTAAATTAAGCTGCCAAAACCAGGGCAAGCAAGCTGGATTTTCCAGTTTTCTCCAGATTCTGCCGAGACTTAGCATTTCACAGTGCAAGAGATGATTTGCTGGAAATCACTTGTGTGCTGGTGGTAAGATGTCTGTATTCTTCCTGTTTTGCCTGCACCCAACCTACAGGTGCTTTGCTGCCAGGTGGGATGCCCCCCTTTTTTTGTATACATTCTTTTAAATTAATTGATTATGGATTTGGCCACATTGGAGTCTTGATTGTGGCATGCAGGATCTTTTCCATGGTTCACATGGATTCTCTAATTATGATGTGTGGGCTCAGTAGTTGAGGCACGCGGGCTTAGTTGCTCCGCAGTATGTGGGATCTTAGTTCTCTGACTAGGGATCACACCCGAGTCCCCTGCATTGCAAGGTAGATTCTTTACTACTCAAGGTCCTTCTTTTTGTTCATAGATCTCCTGATATCATTTATTTCCATCTCTGAGGATGTAATTTCAACCTGTGAGAAATGAACGAAAAGAGAGAAATCAACATGATGGTTGGTGATAAGCTGACCCATAAGGTTTTCAACTTAGGTGCTGTATTTTTGAGATCCTGTGTCTGCTTTTCACTTCTTTTTCAGGTTATTAGTAATGATAATTCATTTATTAGTACCTATTCATGTTTTTATTAAGTTGGCTATAGTGTTTTGGATCTTGGGGATGGAGAGCTGAACAAAGAAATAGTCTCAGTTATTAGGAGCCTTTGGTGGCTCTTCTCTGACCAAATCTCCTCCCAATCTGTTCACACTAGTATCATATTTTTGGTTCTGATTTACTGTGGGCCTGGCAAACTTATGAAAGAGGAAGTGAGGTCTGAGGGTAAAATGCATAGCCTTTAGCATCAGGTAAAGACCAGAAAAACCAGATTGCTGGGCTCATCTAGTTGACCCTGGAGGGGGCCCACTGTGGTTGTTACTAATAACAACTGATATTTAGGGGTTGTTTGTTGCCTCATATAACCTCGCTCACCCGAATGATATGAACACCACTGTCATAAAGGTGGCGGGATTCATGGAAGCTGGGAGTAGACCAGCTTGTATGTGTGTGGGTGAGTGTGTGTACACCTGGACATGTGTGTCTGTATAGATGTGCATCTTGCTGCCTCTGTGACAGTGGTTCTCACATGTGTCTATATATTAGAAGAATCTGGAGATCTTTTAAAATTTCAAAGCCAGGGCTATACACAAAATGAGTTAATTCACTGATTCTGGGCTGGGACACAAGCACTGGTAGTTATTAAGATCTCAAGATAATTCCAATTTGCAGACAAGTTTAGGAACCCTTGGTGTATAAGAATTACAATAACAATATCATTATTATCATTTGAAGATGAGTAGGGATAATGGTGGGCTTCCCTGGTGGCTCAGTGGGAAAGAGTCTGCCTGCCAATGTAGGAGACACAGGTTTGATCCCTGGATCAGGAAGATCCCCTGGAGAAGGAAATGGCAGCTCATCCAGTATTCTTGCCTGGAAAATCCCATGGACAGAGAGGCAAGGAGCCTGGCAGGCTACAGTTCATGGGGTCACAAAAGAATTGGATCAGACTTAGCGACTGAACAGCAAGAACAAGAGATAATGGTAATGACAGTGTTCCTAGCCACCATTTATCATTTACCAACTGCTGCCTATAAGGCAGGCAGTGTCCTGAGTATCTAAAAAGCAGGATCACATCTAATCTGCATGGCAACCCTGCAAGATAGCTTTATAGGTGGTTGGATAAGGAAAGGAGGAAGACAATGTGTTTGTTTGTAACTGATGTCAGCTACAGAGTTGCTTAATCCAAAGTGTCAGGTGGAGTCTAGAAAGATGGAGTTGTTGGGCTCCTTTTGTTGACCCCAGAGTGACCACTGTGGTCACTGTTGGGGCTGAGATTTAGGGCTTGTTTTGTTACCGCAGCATAACATGGCCCATCCTGACGGATGCAATCATCCTTTTTAATAACCACAGTTTGATTTAGAAGTCGATATGCAAAAGAACGTGTTGCAAGGTTATAAACTGAGGGTGAGTTTATTTTGGCTTGTGGCTTGGAAAGAGAAATGAGTGTAGTAAACCAGGCTATTAATCTTGGGCTGGTTGATTCATCCATCAAAATCCAAGGAATCAGGTGTAATAAATTAATAAAACATAACCTTGTGTTTGCACAGCACTTTTCTCAATGGAATACATGGTGCTAATGCAAGCCTCATGCCACAGCTGTTCTTTCTGACACATCCCAGGAGGACTGTCAGGTTAGGTGGGGCTGTGTGTTACTGTGAGGTAAAAACAGAAACTTATTCACGTGGGAATCTGTATGCAGTATCTATAGAGATGCCTGACCGGAGTCTTGGTGAGCAGTTTGGACAGGAGGCATGAGAGGGGTGGGAAGAATGTTTGTAGCAGAGGAAACTGCATGGGCAAAGGCACGAGGAGTAGCACTTACAGGAACTCTGTGAGGAAGTAGTTCAGTATTACTGCCAGGAGCCATACCATTCCCTTGAGGTGAGGTGAAGTCGCTCAGTCGTGTCCGACTCTTTGCGACCTCGTGGACTGCAACCTACTAGGCTTCTCTGTCCATGGGACTCTCCAGTCAAGAATACTGGAGTGGATTGCCATTTCCTTCTCCAGGGGATCTTCCCGACCCAGGGATCAAACCTGGGTCTCCCGCATTGGAGACAGATGCTTTAACCTCTGAGCCACCAGGGAAGCCTTCAAGGGAAATTGGGAAGTCCCATGAAATCTTCATTTCCACTTACTTCTTCATCCTTTGGTACACATCTCTTAACATTTTTTCCCCCTACCTTGGAAGAGATTTATGAGTAATGAAGGGTCAAATAAGGATAATGTTGTGTGTGTTTTTTAAAATTTCTATCCATTTAATTTTGGTTGTGCTAGGTCTTCATTGCTACACGTGGGCGCTCTAGTTGTGTTGAGTGGGGGCTATGCTTTGTTGTGGTATGTGGGCTTCTCATTGCTGTGGCTTCTCTTGTGGAACTCGGGCTCCAGGCTTGTGGGCATCAGTAATTGTGGTACATGGGCTTCGGTGCCCTATGGCATGTGAGATCTTCCCAGACCAGGGATTGAAAACCCATGTCCCCTACATTGGCAGGTGGATTCTTAACTATTGGACCACCAGGAAAGTCAAAGGATAATGTTTCAGTTGATCTCATTTATCCTGGAAGATCACACCAGACACCACATCAAATGCTGCACACTGCTTATTAGTAGAGATTTTTTTTTTGCAGGATTGTGTTGACACCTCAGTGATTCAGTCTAACCTTTGGAAACCAGCTCAGCAGTTCTCTGATTGTAGACGGGAACCTATGTGATCCTCACTCTGGACCCAGAGTCCAAGCCTAGGGGATTGTGCTCTGTGAGGCCCCCTGGACCTGTCTTGGACGCCACCATTTAGTTAAGAGTATGATGTTGGATTAAAAGTGAATTGTAAGGTTCTGTCCTTGTCTAAAATTAAGTGATTCATTCAGAAACTCTGATGCAGGCCCTCATGAATAACAAGTGGCCTATTAATTAACAATGTTAAATCAATGCTGAAATGAGAACCACATAGATTTCTCCGAGTCTGTGGGTTCAAACAAGACCAGAGTTCAGGCAAGGTGGCATTCCCCTCTTCTCGGCATTAAAACTAAGGATGAATGCTTTCTCATTAAACCTGTGTTCTTTTTTTTTTTCTTTTTTGTCCAGTGAATACTAAATTTTGTTTTTAAATTTATTTTTAATTGGAGAATAATTGCTTTACAATGTTGTGTAGGTTTCTGCTGTACAACCACCGTGAATCAGCTATAAGTATACATATAGCCTCTCCCTCTTGAGCCTCCCTCCCACTCCTCAACCTGTGTTCTAATGTGAAATCAGCCCCAGGATTTTAGAGAGGAAGCTAGCTAAACCAGTTAAGCTTCTTTTTAACTTGGACTTCATTGGTTCTCTCCTGGAAAGATTTATTTTTTTCCTTTTTTAACCTTATACAGTATCTCTTCTTCTGTGGCCTTGAAACTGTGAGAATCTAAACTCTTGCCATGCTTTTAGCTCCTGTTTGGCATATTCACATCATACTGTCTAAAGCTCTGTATTTCAACTGTTGTGTCACATGGCTGATGACCTCATCATTTTGGCTAATTTGAGAAGAGGGGGGCAGTTTACATCTCACCTCCTTGTGCTGCTGCTGATCCATTCCCTGGTTCCAGGGTTGTGGCCATGCTGGGGGTTCAGAGTAGGGTAAAGGCCTTAGGACTGGGTTAACTCAGGCTGGACCCCTGTCATCTGTTTGATCAGCTGCCATGGTTTGAGTGCATGCCTTGTACCAGGCATGGTGCCCGGCTCTGTGCTAGCACTGTGGATGCAGGGTTGACATGACAGGTTTGGCTCCTGCCCTGGTGAACCTCACAAAGTTCAAGGAAGTACACAAATCACCGTGCAATTTACAATTATGACATGTCCTTGAAATACGTAACATCGGTCCTGAGAACTCTCGCAGCAGGGGCTCTGACCTGCTTTGCTCAAAGTTCAGATGCCTGGCGGTGATGAAGAGCTCAGGCGAGCGTTGGAGGCTGGAGGCATTCAGAATAGCATGTGATCCCAAAAGCAAGGTAGGACCAGGTGAAAGGTTCAGGATGAAGCCCACAAACGGCACTAGGGTCCTGGTGATTTGATCAAGTTCAGCATAAGGGCTGGACATCTCCTCCCTATCTCTCCCCAGCCCCAACCGCAGACTCGCCTACACCAAAAGGAATGGTCCTTTCCCTTTACTTTCCAGGCTGTTTGTCTGTATCTGTTTCTTTGGCAGTTGTGTATTGCTTTAGGTCATGTGTCTTTCATCCCCTGGAAGGGAAGGCTGTTTCCTGTACTCTTTGTGTTTTCCCCAGTGTGTGACCCTGGTTGATCAGCTGGGTCATGAAAAGACCTACATTTTACCAGTTAACTTTGGTTTGTGGGCCTCTTGCATTCTTCTTGCATCCACAGCAGCAGATCAAGAAGAGTAACAGGTAGCCTCTCCAAAGGCCTCTGCATATCAGACTGACCAAAGCTTCTGTTGATTGAGGCAGTGAATGGGGAAATACTATCAACTTGGGAACAGTTTAATAGAAATTAGCTTGTAATTAAAAGTTCAAAATAAGTTGGCTGTTCTTTTCTGAATCATATTACCTCGTTTTCTTTCTACCCTTGTGATTGTTTCCATTTACAGAATAACTAACCTCCAAGAGCCTCCTATTTGCTTAAGCCCTTCTGGCCCCTTCCTTCAGGTCTGCTGCCATCTTCCTTGGACATGTCTTCCATTACTCCTTCATTTTTCTCCTCTTTACATGCTTCTCTGTTCTAATGCCATCTTTCTGAACAGATAAATTTATTCAGAACATTGAAGGAAAATAAAATTCGTTCATCTCTACTCTCATGTTGTCATTGAGTTTTAATTTCTCTGATCCCATCTGCCGTTTCCCCATGAGGGTAGATATTTTATATGAGTGGCATTCTATTTTATGGATATACTTCTGTGCTTTGCTCTTTTTTTTTCTTTTAATTTTTTTGGTGACTCTACACAGCTTGCCGGATCTCAGTTTCTCTCTCAGGGATGGAACCTGCTCCCCCTGCGTTGGAAGCACAGGGCCTTAACCCCTGGACCACCGGGGAAGTCTCTGTACTTTGCTTTTTAAACTTAGTATTCACAGTTTTTCAGTCAACAGATGTTAATTGAGCTCCTAGTATGTGCCAGGTGTTGCTCTAGTGGCTGGGGGTAAACAGATCAGTGAACAGACCAGTCTACATCCCTGTTGTCCTGGTGCTTCTGCCTTATTCAGAGAGATTCACAGTAAACACAGTACAAATTCTGTTAGGAGGTAGTTAACGTCATAGAACAAAAGTAGAGTTAAAGAAGGTTGGGATTGTTAATTTATAAAATATTGTCTCATGTTGCCACCGTCTTTGTATGTACATACATGCTGTGTACTAAGTTGCTTCAGTCATGTCTGACTCTTTGAGACCCCATGGACTAAAGCCCGCCAGGCTCCTCTGTCCATGGGATTTTCCAGTCAATAATACTGGAGTGGGTTGCCATGCCCTTCTCCAGATCTTCCTGACCCAGGGATCAAACCCCCATCTCTTATATTTCCTGCGTTGGCAGGCGTATTCTTTACCACTATCACTGTATGTACCTAGGGGTTGCTTATTATCCTTGATATCGATGGATTATAATTTATTGAGAACCTTAGAAATATAAACTTAAAATCTGGAGAGGGCTTATAAGTCATTGAGAGTAGACCCTTCATTTTCAAAGGGAGGAAACAAATTCAGAGAAATGAAATGACTTGTTCAAAATTATCCAGCCCCTAAGTGGCAACGCAGAAGCTTTTAAATTGTAATTAAATTGATTTTCATTAATTCTAAAGACAATTCTTTCAAATTCAACTATGCTCTTTCCCTGTTGCAGGAAATTTATTTCTGGTTTTTATTATACATAATGCTTGTACGGGGCAGCTTTATGCAAATACTACCTTAATGAAGGTAGTATGTTAATTAATAATTAGAAATAATAACAAGGACTTCCTTGGTGACCCAATCAATAAAGAATCTGCCTGCAATGCAGGAGACATGGGTTCAATCCCTGGGTCCCAAAGATCCCCTGGAGAAGGAAATGGCAACCTGCTCTAGTATTCTTGTCTGGGAAATCCCATGGACAGAGGAACCTGGTGGGCTATATAGTTCATGGGGTCGCAAAGCCAGACATGACTTGACAACTAAACCATCACCACCTTTGCCAGGCACTGCCCTAACTGCTTTACTTGCAATAACATCATTCTGACAGTGGATACCATTACTTTCCTAGTTTTTACAGATGAGAGAATAAAGAGAGGAATTCAGACTCTGAGTACAGGGTCTGAGCCCTCAGCCACTGTGACATACAGCCTTCTGAGTCTGAATACTAAAACCACAAATTTCAAAACGCAAAATAAATAATCTGTAACATATAATTATTTTAACCACTTAAAAATTTACCAAGACCAGGGATGTCTTAGATTTAGTTGTATGTCACTGCTGTTTTTAGAGTAAAAAGTGGTTGACTATGGAGGATTTCCTGTTCCATCTATTATTTTAGTTAACCCTGACAATAGCAGTGAATTAGGTGGTTATTATGCCTATTAAAGATGAGTCGTTTAGGCACTTCCTTGGCTGTCCGGTGGTTAAACCTGTACCTTCCAATGCAAGGGGTACAGGCATGATCTCTGGTCAAGCAGCTAAGATCTCACCTGCCTCATGGCCAACAAAAACACAGAACAGAAGCAATGTTGTGACAAATTCCGTAAAAACTTTAAAGAAAAAATGGTCCACATAAAAAAAGAAATCTTAAAAAAAAAGTTGAGTCATCTAGTATTTTAGATGAACCTTGGCCATTGAGAGATTAAGTTAATATTTATAGAAAGAAAGGGGCAAGTAGGAAGCAAGGAAGTTTGAGTGACTCATGCACGTCAAGAGCTTTAGGACCTGGGGTCTAATCTTGGCTTTATCTCTTAGTAACTTTGTGACCTCCAGCAAAGTACTTAACCTTATTTTTGTACCTCACTGGAATTTTGTTATCTGGAAACTGGAAGCAATAAAATCTTTCTCTTGATGTTGTTAAAGGATTGAATTAGAAAATGAGTGGAAATCAGCCAAAATGAAACCACTGATCAGAGGTATTGGCGGTAATAGTTGCTTCTGTCATTACCATATTTCAATCCAAACTCTTTTCTCTTTCCTCTAGCCATGTTATTTCTGGAAAACACATACAAAAATCTCTCTTTTTTTTTAAACTGAGGTATTCTTGCCTGGAAAATTCCGTGGACAGAGGAGCCTGGCGGGTTAGTCCGTGGGGTTGCAAAGAGTCGGGCACGACTGAGCGTGCACAGGTACAGGAGTTGCTTTACAGTGCTGTGCGAGTTTCCGGTGCATAGTACAGTGATTCAGTTACGTGTGTGTGTTGTTTTTAGATTCTTTTCCATTATAGGTTATTAAAAGACAGTGAATATAGTTTCTTGTGAAAGTTGCTCAGTTGTATCTGACTCTTTGTGACCCCATGGACTATATACAGTCCATGGAATTCTCCAGGCCAAAATACTGGAGTGCGTAGCCTTTCCCATCTCCAGGGGATCTTCCCAACCCAGGGATCGAATCCAGGTCTCCCACATTGCAGGCGGATTCTTTACCAGCTGAGCCACCAGGGAAGCCCAAGAATACTGGATTGGGTAGCCTATCCCTTCTCCAGCAGACCTTCCCAAACCGGGGATCAAACCAGGGTCTCCTGCATTGCAGGTGGATTCTTTACCAACTGAGCTATCAGGGAATCCCATAGTTCCTACTTACAGGTAGGTCTTCGTTGTTTATATATTATATCTATAGTAGTGCATATCTGTTAATCCCAAACTCCTAATTTATCACACCCGCCTTCTCTTTTGGTAACTGTAAGTTCACACAAAATCTTATTTAAATAGCATTGATAAATTAGTGACCCTTGACACAATTAGGGATTCTCTTTTTTTTAATTAAAAAAAAACTTTTTATTTTATATTGGAGTATAGCAGATTAACAGTGTTATGATAGTTGTAACCAACAAGGGATTCTCTTCCTTTATAGTTTCCTCTGCCTCTGTTGGGGTGCCATAAAATGTGGTGGAACAGCAGATCAACCTCTCTTTGGGTTTCTGGGTCACAGTGGGGTGAGGCCTGGGAATGGATGGCTCACCCAGCCCTTCCTCTCCCTTCCATCCCTCTGGATCTGACTTTCAAACATGTCAGCCCCACCTTCCGTGACCCCTTCCTATGCCTTTACAAGGTGACCCGGCCGCTGTGGGGGTGGGCAGGTGGGTCAGGCCGTGGGTGCACTGGAACACTGAGGGGTCCTTTTGGAGGGGGGTCTGCTTCTCCAGGTGGGTAGGGGGAGATCTTTTCTCATGGAGGGTGTGACTTTTGAGCTGAAAATGCAAAGAGGTTCTTGAGCCACACAAGGGGACTGAGAGAACTATTTGTGGGAAGGCCAGCATCCGCTTCCATGTCCTTGTAGACTTTTCTGTAGTCAGCTCTTCTCTAAGTGGGGCACAGGCTTTGGCCCGCAGACTGCTTACGACATCAGTCAACTCCATGGACCAGCCCATCCCTCTTGTGAAAAACCTAGCCATAGAACAGGGTTTGGGAAGGAGACGTGAAGACATACAGTCTCTGCTTTCTTTTTTCGTTCAAGTCTTGGCAAGAAGACACGCTCTTTATTTCTGTTGCCTGTATCAGCTGCACATTCCTGAAATGAACTTCTTGACGTCGTCCTGGCTTCGTCATACTCAAGCTTTTCTGGTTGCAAACAATTTTGCTTCTAGTTGATGGGGACTCTAATGACTCCAGGTGGTGAATGGACGGTGGGGAGTAGAGTTCTGTAGAAACACAGCTTGAAAGCAATACAAACACAGAGTGGAAAAGGGGAGGCTGGTGAAGAGGGGAGGGCTGTATTACAGCATGTTACCTTTGTTGACATTGAAGAAACCAACCCTTTACTTTAACACTGGGAAACTTGTTAAATGCTTTGTGGAGTGGCACAGGGTCCCGCATGTATATATTATGGAGCCTTTAACAACAAGGTGCTGAAGTACCTTTGTTAAGGAAAGATGACCAAGATAGATCATGAGATGAAACACAGCGGATGACAATTCAAAATATGAACCATTTTAATATAAATCAATGCATTATCTTTACATAGATATAGACATAGTAAAAACATTTGGAAGTGTCCACATGGTATGGGAGGTTAGCTCATGGGGTGTTTATATTTTCTTCCTTTTGCTCCTCTGAATTTTCAAATTTTTTCTGCAATCAACATGTAAATGTTGATATTCATATAGTCAGAGTGAAAGAAAGGTAGAGGAGGCCAGAAACCTCTTTTTTTTTTAAACTCAAAGTTTAACCCCTCAAATCATTCCACGTATTCATCAAGGTCTCCTAGGAGCTGGGTGGGCACACCCAGATGTAGGGACAGGTGTAGGAGTGGGCAGGGTAGCCTTGGCCTCTGCCTTCACTGAGCTGACATTGTGTTGAAAGTCTTTTTTATTTTTAATTTAAAATATTTTTTCAAGCTCAAAAAAAAAAAATTACAGGTTGTGGTAAGTGCTAGAAGAGAAAAAAAAAAAGAGCCAGTGATATACGAGGGAATATGGAAGGGAAGGTCAACTTAGGAAGGAATGGAGGGACCACTTTAAGGAGTGACCCTAGAGGAGGCTGAGATGCAGCTGCATGTCAAGTGTGTTCAGGGTGGAGGGAGGGGCCAGCAGATGCTGCCTTCCTGCAGGTCACGCAGAGGGCTGGTGAAACTTGAACTGCAGCTGCCCAGTATGAGCACTGTGCTGCATCTGGAAATGCGAGGAGGCTCAGGGATACACCTTGTAACTCTGGGGGCATATGGCCATCCGGACAACTTTATGGCCTCTGAGAGATTGTTTAATGTTTTGCTAAATCACAGGCATGTATTGGGATTGAACTGTTGAGTCTGTTCTTTGGTTCTTTTTGAGGAGCAGCTCTGATGTCATCCTTCACGCTGGATAGGCTTTGAGCCCTGCTCAGGGATTCCCAGGCCTCCTTCCCCATCCTCTTCTGCATTCATTAAACTCACACATTGGGTGGATGCTTGTCTCTGTAAGGCATGACCCTTGGGTCTTCATCCTCAGCCTGGGCTGTGGCAGAAATATCTGGGAAGGTGCCTCTTTGTTCAGGGATTCAGTATTCACTGATTCCTCAAAGAGGAGGAGGAGAGCAGTTGAGAGAAGTCCCTGAAAGTTAGATTAAGGACAAAGACTTGATACAGAGTCAACAAAAGCTATAATCTTGGTGCTTAAACATACTGGATGGTGTATTTGAGTTAACAGTGGCAGCAGCTATTCACGGAATCCTCTCTAAGAGCCATTGGACCGTACAAATCAGGAACCATAGCAATGTTCAGATCCTTTGACCCATTGATTAAAATCCATGGAACTTATGCTAAGGTCATCATTTTTTTTTTTTTTTTTAGTGGGAAGAAACCAAGAAAACAGTGATGTCTATTCTATAATAGCAGTAATAGTAATGACAGAGTACTTTGGGGTTTTGAACTCATTTTCCTGTTGTTGTTGATCAGTCCCTCAGTCGTGCCTGAGTCTTTGGGACCCCATGGACTGCAGCACGCCAGCCTTCCCTGTCCTTCACTGTCGTCTCCCCGAGTTTGCTCTAACTCATGTCCATTGAGTCAGTGATGCCATCCAGCCATCTCATCCTCTGTCATCCCCTTCTCCTCCTGCCCTCAGTCTTTCCCAGCATCAGGGTCTTTTCCAGTGAGTCGGCTCTTGGCATCAGGTGGCCAAAGTATTGGAGCTTCAGCTTCAGCATCAGTCCTTCCAATGAATATTCAGGGTTGGTTTCCTTTAGGATGGACTGGTTTGGTCTTTCAGTCCAAGGAGATTTTCCTATACAGCATTTATAAGAGCATGGAAACATTCCTGTGAGTACGTTTTCATGTCCATTTCACAGAAGGGAAATAGAAGGTTAGAGAGAGGAAGTGTGTGCCCTGCTTCACTCTGGCAGATTCAGGCTCTGAGCTCTAGTACATGCACTGTCCCCTCTAGGTGTGCTCAGAAACTGGGGAAATTGCTGGGAGTCCAGGAGGCAGAGGAGGAACCAAGACTGAAAATAATTATTGAACTTAATATAGGCTTAATTCTGTCCCAAGTACTGAGCAAATTTTATCTAATTTTTAGAACAAACTGTGGGGAAACTGAAGTTCTGAGATTAACCTGTGAAGGTTGTAGGACAGGCGTCAAACCCTGGCTGGGCTAAATCCACAGCTCCTGGTGCTTTTAGCTTTGCTTTATTGCCTAGTGGTTCACAAGAATGCATTGCTCCAAGAGGGAATAATGAATGAAGGAGTGAATGGATGAGATGGATTAGGCCATAGAGAAGTGATGTTGTTGTTCAGTTACCAAGTCATGTCCAACTGTTTGCAACTCCATGAAGTTGCAGCACGCCAGGCTTCCCTGTCCTTCACTGTCTGCTGGAATTTGCTCAGACTTATGTCCATTGAGTCCGTGATGCCACCCAACCATCTCATCATCTGTCACCCCTTTCTCCTCCTGTCCTCAATCTTTCCCAGCATCAGGGTCTTTTCCAGTGAGTCTGCTCTTTGCATCAGGTGGCCCAGAGTATTGGGCTTCAGCTTCAGCATCAGTCCTTCCAATGAATATTCAGGGTTGATTTCCTTTAGGATTGACTGGTTTCATTTCCTTGTTGTCCAAGGGACTCTCAAGAGTCTTCTCCACATCACATTTCGAAAACATCAGTTCTTTGATGCCCAGCCTTCTTTATGGTCCAACTCTCACATCCATACATGACTACAGGAAAAATCATAGCTTTGACTATACAGACCTTGTCAACAAAGTAATGTCTCTGCTTTTTAATACGCTGTTTAGGTTTGCCATAGAGAGTAGACATTAGGATTCCCATGGTCAATAAATTCTTTTCGATAGCTTTGTAATTTCTGCCTGCAATAGAGTTGCCCAAGTGTCTCCCATGAGAGTTGCAGCTTTCCTGGCCCTTGAGGCTACACTTTTCCAATACCCTTCACCTAAAGGCTCCCTTTCCTCGCTCAACTCATCCCTTGCAAAATGCCCAGAGTCAAATGAGTCCAGGGTAAACCAGGCGTGCAGGATGTGGACCTTTAGCAACTGAAAGGAAACAGAGCTATTTCAACATGATGAAATATTCTGCAGCCTTAAAGTGATAAATGTGCCTGGAAAAATAGGAAAAGATATTAGGAGGTAGTTGCACATATCTGAAGATACCAACTGAAGCAGTGTTCATTTACATGGATAAAGGTTGGAAGAGAATAGGAATGAAAACTGGGAAGGTTTTGGGATTGGATGGTGTCACTGTCAGATTAATCTGTGAAGCTAGGAACTGCAGGGTCATGACCCACAGTTTGTGCTTTTCTTCCCCTAAATTCTACTAGTCACAAACATGTGTAGATTATATAATACATCAGTAAATATCTCAATTCTGTTGTCCATTCTTTCTCTCCACTGCCAGTTTCCTAGAACAGGTTCTTACTATGTCTTGCCTGGACCTCACAACAGCTTCTCTGGTCTGCTGGTCTCCACTCTCTCTCCCACTGTAGTCCACATTGGACACTGTGGTCAGAGTGATCTTGATATAAAGCACATCTGATTATGTCTCTCCCTTGCTTAGAAGCTTTTATTTACTGATGGTTGCCTTCAGGAGGCAAGTTCAGACTCCTTAGGATGGTGTTTGAGGAGGTCCTTTCCAACCACCCAGTCTTCCCTCCAAGCATGTCATGACCTCCCCTTCCTCTGCCTTTGTGACTTTTCTTCTTGGCCCTTCCCCCATCTCTTCAAGACCAAGCTCATCCTCTCTGAAGCCTTCACAGCCATTCCAGGGAGGGTTAGTTGCTTCACCCTCCGAAATTACAACGAATCATGCCATGTTGTAATTGTGGGGTTATAGCCCTTCCCTTTACTGAATTTTGAGCCCTTCCAGGACAGGAACCACATGACTTACTGGCTTTACCCTAAACCCTCAACATGGTGCCTGGGACACAGTAGAGAGACAAAACTGTGTTGATTGAATGACTCAGTGACTGAATTTGTAAAAAGCAAAAGAGGAAATGCAAGTCAAGGGCTTTTAGTACAGTGCCTGACACATATACTAAGGATTCAAAAAAAAAAAAAATGCTAAGAAGCCACCATGGTTAAATCATCATTAGAGCCTAGTACTTTTATATAAACATCTTTTTTGCATCCTCTGTTTTTTTTTCAACCTGAGACTTTGACCACAGCTGAAATGTGCTTACATTTATGCAGAAGGATGAAGAAGGGATCGTGGAAGAGCAAATTCATCACTTCTCCTAGGTTTTTGTTTTCTATCCCCTCTTCCAGGACCTCCCACATGGGATAGTGGCAGAGCTTACACAGGTCAGGAACATGTGTAGGGCTGATAAGGAGAAAGGCGTCTCTGAGAAAAGCAGTCTGTCCTCCTCTTGGGACTCATTCTCTATTTTACAGTTATCAAATGGATTGTTTTCTTTGCTGGTCTGTAAGCTCCTCCAGGCCAGCATCATGTCTATGTCACTTTCCAGAAATAAAATTTGGACCAATGAGTGACAGTTGATGGGCATCAGATTTCTGATCAGTTTAAAAGAAGGGGCTCCTAGGACTTTGCTCGTGGTCCTGTGGTCCCTGCTTCCACTGCAGCGGTGAGGGTACAGTCCGCATTTGAGAAAATTCCACATGCTGTGGAGTGAGGCCAAAATAATTAATTTTAAAAAGAGGCTCCTCACAATTAGAGGATAATGAGCTCCACATAATTGGAGATACTTGAGCTAAACTGGATGTTCACATGTTGAGGATATTACAGATGAGATTCCTCCTGCTCTCCATGGGAGACTCGGTTCCAGGTGTGTGGTTGCTGGCAGCTCGTATCTAAGGGACTGAGCACATGTTCCATTGAAATTGATGAAGATTATAATGGATACAGTGTAAGACCCCCAAATCGTCCTTAAGTATGATACTTATGGTAAAAGTCTGAGGCCTAGGACTCGTGCCCTTAGTGTGTGTCTTGATAAAGCCACCTGCTCTCTCCTGACACTCTTAACTACATTTCTTTGTAATATGGCCAATATCACTTGGTCTCCATGTAACTCAAGAGCAAGATAGAAAGCTACGTAAGGTTAAGTGCTGCCTTCTGTATCTGGGGCAAGGAGTGTTTGCTTGGCTACCTATGGTAAGGCCCAGATCACTACTGGGATCTTACCTATTTGACTAGAACAGGGGTTCATAATNAAGCCACCATGGTTAAATCATCATTAGAGCCTAGTACTTTTATATAAACATCTTTTTTGCATCCTCTGTTTTTTTTTCAACCTGAGACTTTGACCACAGCTGAAATGTGCTTACATTTATGCAGAAGGATGAAGAAGGGATCGTGGAAGAGCAAATTCATCACTTCTCCTAGGTTTTTGTTTTCTATCCCCTCTTCCAGGACCTCCCACATGGGATAGTGGCAGAGCTTACACAGGTCAGGAACATGTGTAGGGCTGATAAGGAGAAAGGCGTCTCTGAGAAAAGCAGTCTATCCTCCTCTTGGGACTCATTCTCTATTTTACAGTTATCAAATGGATTGTTTTCTTTGCTGGTCTGTAAGCTCCTCCAGGCCAGCATCATGTCTATGTCACTTTCCAGAAATAAAATTTGGACCAATGAGTGACAGTTGATGGGCATCAGATTTCTGATCAGTTTAAAAGAAGGGGCTCCTAGGACTTTGCTCGTGGTCCTGTGGTCCCTGCTTCCACTGCAGCGGTGAGGGTACAGTCCGCATTTGAGAAAATTCCACATGCTGTGGAGTGAGGCCAAAATAATTAATTTTAAAAAGAGGCTCCTCACAATTAGAGGATAATGAGCTCCACATAATTGGAGATACTTGAGCTAAACTGGATGTTCACATGTTGAGGATATTACAGATGAGATTCCTCCTGCTCTCCATGGGAGACTCGGTTCCAGGTGTGTGGTTGCTGGCAGCTCGTATCTAAGGGACTGAGCACATGTTCCATTGAAATTGATGAAGATTATAATGGATACAGTGTAAGACCCCCAAATCGTCCTTAAGTATGATACTTATGGTAAAAGTCTGAGGCCTAGGACTCGTGCCCTTAGTGTGTGTCTTGATAAAGCCACCTGCTCTCTCCTGACACTCTTAACTACATTTCTTTGTAATATGGCCAATATCACTTGGTCTCCATGTAACTCAAGAGCAAGATAGAAAGCTACGTAAGGTTAAGTGCTGCCTTCTGTATCTGGGGCAAGGAGTGTTTGCTTGGCTACCTATGGTAAGGCCCAGATCACTACTGGGATCTTACCTATTTGACTAGAACAGGGGTTCATAATCAGGGTTTCATAGATAGGCTTCCTGGATCCAAAAATTTCCTCAAATTGTGTGCAGTTCGTGTGCCTGTATGCATTAACCTGGAGAGAAAAGTGCATACTTTTATAGGATTTTCAATAGGGATCTTGACCCCAAAATGTTTAGGACCATTTACTTTCATAGTTATTATCTGCTTAGCAGTCAAACTGCAAATATCCCTGGGAGATGCGATCATTATTTACACTTTGGCATTAATGAAAAAAATCTGAGAGTTTCATAACGGGGTTAGGATGAGCTAGCTAGATGGGATGTTCTTGTTTTATAAGTAAAGAGGGAACCTTTATGTTCAGAGTGAAAGGGGAATTTGGGGGAAATCAAGAAGCTGCGCCCTCTACCACATCCAACTTCTCTGTCCATTAGATAGCGTTACCCAGACCAGACCAGAACACAGTCTCATTTATCTGAAAGTGCTATGTGTAGCACCATGCAAGTCTCCAGTGGCGCCTGATTTCTGTTCTCAGACTGATTATTTAACACCTCCCAAGGGCGTCTCCACGATACCATCGCAGGAGATAACGGTGTTCCTCTGAGCTCTGGGTAGCCTGCCAAGCGCATCTGCAGTATCTGGGAGTTTGAGACTCAGTCAGCACCTGGCGGAGAGGGAAAGGCGTGCCCGACTTTGATGGGTTCAGCAGAGTCCAGATCTGCGAGTCTCGAGTTCCACTTTCTGCCATTTCTGAGCTTACTGACCTGAGGCAGGTCACTGTCACCTCTGAGCCTCAGTTTCTCCATCTGTAAAATGAGAAGGCTGCAAGACGCGGGTCCACCCAGAAGCCATCTCGGCCTTTAAGGTTCTGCCCCTTTAAGGAGGGCGGGGTAGCGGAGAAGGTAGCCGCGCCCCCTTCCTCTCCTCGCGGAGCCCTCCCGACCACCTGTCTCCGGCCTCGCCCCGCCCCCTAGGGGAGGGGCTGGAGCAAAGGGGGCGGGGAAGGAAGACTGGGTTTACCTTGCGGGGCGGGCGCGCGGCGCATGCGCACGGCCAGACAGGTCCGCGGCGCCCTCACTTCCTGGCATTCCCCCTTCCCCCTCCTCGCCGTTACCCTGTACATCCGGGTCATTTGCCCTCCCCGCTCGGAGGAGCCGCCGCCGCTGCTGCCGCCGCCGCCTGGCTCGTCGCGGCTCCGCCACAGGGGCAGGTGCGGAGGGGCTCCCGGTCCGGCCGCCGCCGCTGCCCCGTTCCGGGCCCGGGGCTCCCCCTAGCGCCGCTGAGGGGCCGTCGCCGCGGCTCGAGGAGGGCGGAGGAACGGGGCTGAGAGCGAGCGCCTGGAGGCTCGCGCGGAGGGTGAGTGGTTTATTTTTTCCCCTTTTCTCCGCTTCCCTCACACCCTTGTCTCGCCTGCTCCGCGACCCCATTTTCGCGGAGAGGCGAGCGCGGTGGGGCCGGCCCGGGGCTTCCTCATCCCCCCAACCCCCCACCGTCGCCGGGGTCCCGCCCCGGCGCTGCGGCGGCATCTCCGCGGGCGCCCTGGGCCCTTCCTCCGCGCCCGGGCCGCCCCGGCGGTCATTCATTCGGCTCTGCCTTTCTCCGCCCCTGCCTCCTTCCACTCGCGTCTCCCCGCGCGTGCTCGCCGCCCCCTCCCGTGCCCAGTCCTGCCTCCGCCCGTGACCTTTGGCTCCTGGGCGCTTTCCCCTCCCACGTCGATGGTCACCCCCGGACCCGGAGCTCCCACCTCCTTTTCCTCTCAGCGGCCGCCTTCCCTCGCTCCTTCTCTCCCGGTGCTGGTCTCCGGATCCACACCCCCTTCTCCCTCGGACTCCGCCACGCCTCGCCCGGACACGCGGCCCTCCTGGTCACCTGCCTTGAAGTTGGTGCCCCGACCCCTTACACCTGTGCCACAAGACCGTCCGACTCAGGTGCTGTGTGGACCTGTGATCCTTAGCATTTAAAGTCCCGGTTCTCAGTCCTAGGGTGTGGTCTTAGCTGTGTTTCTAAAACACACGTTCCTACTATAATTACTCAAATGCATGACTGTCAAACTGTAGTGGAAGTGGCACTTGCTGTGTGTGTACCTCTTGGTTATTCTGGGTCACACCAAATC
>SJYW01049087.1:420047-437288 GCA_006410735.1 Raphicerus campestris | reverse complement strand
AAAAAAAAAAAAAAAAAAAGGAAGGGTTTCTGTCTGGTAATACAGTAAGACTGTTAGGTCTGACCAGCTAAGCAGATACGGGTAATGTAATACCAAAGATAAATCATCTGGGCTCTTTAAGAATACATGGCTGGTGCTAAGAAAATCTTCAAGAGCCAAGTATTTTGAGAATTATAAAGTGATGTTATAACAAGGTCAGGAGTCTAGGTACATAGGTTTTAAATTACTGCAATAGCCTGTAATAGAGCCCTATAAAGGGACTGTCTCTTATACACATCTCTCCCAACCCCCGCCGCCGCCGGAGGAGTGTGTGATTGATTTGCTCTGAATGTAAAATTTGGCCGAAGATTGTTACTCTTTCAACTCCTCCACATTCCTTCTCCCGCTGTTCCATGACTTATTTGCAACATTACCTGTTAATACTGTTTGTTGGTGAGGTGGCTTCTCGGCTCATCTGTCACCAGCAGTTACTGAATGTCCCCCAGTGTGCGGAATACTGATGAAATAAATGCCTGAATTCTTGCAGTGCTACAAAATGCCATTCTGGTTGAAGACAAAGATTTGGGACATTTGTTTCCACTTTTTCTCCTCCCCACCCCCTTGTCTCTTATACACATCTAGATGTGTATAAGAGACAGCAGTGTAAGNTAAATGCCTGAATTCTTGCAGTGCTACAAAATGCCATTCTGGTTGAAGACAAAGATTTGGGACATTTGTTTCCACTTTTTCTCCTCCCACCCCCCGTAAATTTATTGAGTTTGAAATCTTTTTACTCCTTCATGTGTAATGTGGAGAATGTGTATCGTTTGTATGTTCTTATAGTCTTGCCATTTGGAAGACTGGCATTCCAGAGGAGTGTTTTGTATAGCTCAAGGAATTTCAGTCACTTGGGTGTTCAGAGACTTATTGCAGATCGTTTTAGACTAATATATCAAGAAAAATAAACTGATCCTTTTAATTCTTTAATTATACTTAATAATAGAAACAGAAGTTCTGTGTCTGGAACAACTTGGTAATTGGGGCTTATTTGATAGCCTGCTTGTAAAGTGTTGCAGTTAACTAAAACTGCCTGATTCAGCATTCATAAAATGAAATGACAGCAGTTTTTCTAATGTGACATTCATAGTTCATAATAATGAACTCCAAGGAAGGTACTTAGTCCTGAAGTGCACCTTACTGCGTGTCAGTTTGATACAATTGCTGTCAACATTAATAGCATTTGTCTAACAGCCCTTTCTTCTGGAGTGGTAGGTACTAAAAATGTGGTTGGCTGTTTGTCCCCTTTCAGGTTTTGGATGACCACTTTAAGCACTAAGATTACTTTACTTGGGGTCAAGATTGCTTTTTTTTTTTTTTTGCAGAGCAATTTTGCTGGGTAATATATATTTTAAATTATTTAAAACTTTAACAGTTATGTAGCTACTTGAGAAACTTTGGTTTTGTAAAATGTAGGATAAAAAGTATGAATACTGGATTATTTGATAATTGCATCAAGGCTAGATTTTTCTCACCTAAGAAAAAATGGTTGATCAAAGGAAGGCATGATTAGTAAATTGACCCTAGTCGCCCCAGCAAAAAATACAGTTTCAGATGCTGAGTAAAACTGAGTGAATGTAGTTTATTTCTGATAGATTCCAAGTGATATTTAACAGCAAACTCAAGATTTATTTCTCTAAATTTTACCCTTCAAATGGGGTGAAAAATAGTGTCATTCTTGAGGTTATTTGACTCATTTAAAGTGGTCATTTACCTTTACTTAGTAAGTAATTGAGCAGTAGAGACAGATGCTTTATTTCATTTAATCCTAGTCTCCTTGGGGAAAATATTGTACTGTCACTTTTATGAGGTTACTTAACTCATTAATTATTGATGCATTCAACTGTTAGAACATATAATTTGCTCTTTTCACTGTTTAAGGAAAACAAAGTTTCAAAATATTTAATTATGTTGTTAGTGGCATGCCCATTGTTACTTTTGGTCTCTCCTTTTCTGTTACTATAACAGGGTTTAGCACAGTGCCTGCCTGGTGCACAGTGGATATGCAATAAATGTTCTGACTAATTGAATGAATGGCATGTTTGGAACAGTTAGACTGTAACATCATTTTGTAATTATGTAGCAAAAGTTTTAGAGAAAGATGTTGATTGCTCTCAGATGCAATTTTCTCACGTAACTTGTACATTTTGAGGATTGCTCTATATAGTTATTTTAAAATGCTTTGAAATCTTTGGGGAGAAACTACGATAGACTTATCAGTTTGTGATATGCTTTAGTTCAGTGAAGGGATATGTTCACTGAAAATGGATATTTGATTTATGTATCTTGTCAACATTCATGACCAATGGTAATTCAGATAATTTGTCTATTTAAAGTTTCTAAAAATCAGCATAAAAATTCTTGAGTGTGTGAGCTCATCCTATATTATTATCAGTTTGCTAAATAAGGTTAATTTTTCAAGGAGCATTTTTCATATAGTAGAAAAGTAACGAATCTGATAATGTGGCAACGTTGACTTAATGTTTCAGTGGTGGTGATGATAATGATGTTAATAGTAACTAACACGTACCTAGTGTGTGCTACTTGCCAGGCAGTGTTGTAAGACATTTAGTCTTTACAACACCCTAAATCTAATAGGTGGTAGGTAGTATCACAGACTAGGAAACTAAGATTAGGTAACTGAAGGGACACAGAGATAGAGGACTGGGTCTGTGCCCTACATTATTACTCTGTAATAGTGAACACCTCTATGCCACATTCTCCTTACAAGCCTGCAAGGTGTAGGTTAATTCCTAGTTGATTCTTAAGGCTCAAACTACTTAGGTAACTTGTCCAAGCACTTGCCCAAGTAGGATCAAGAAGGCTGGCATTTCGGCCCAGGCCTCTGTGACTTGTAGTCTTCACTAAAATTATTTCAGAGTACTAATTTGAGGTCCTGTATTTTATGTTGTATATTTAGAAGGCATACTTACTTAAAACAGTGAGTTTCCAAACATTTTCACCTGCCACACAGGATGGATAATGTTCATTCCTCTCTACTGTCTGTGAGCAAATGCGTTAACATGTCAGTTGCTCAGTTGTGTCTGACTCTTTTCAACCCCATAGACTATAGCCCACTAGGCTGCTCTGTCCATGGGATTCTCCAGGCACGAATACTGGAGTGGGTTGCCATTCCCTTCTCCAGGGCATCTTCCTGACTCAAGGATTCCAACCCAGGTCTCCTGCACTGCAGGCAGATTCTTCATGGTCTGAGCTACTGTGATCATATACAGGATTATAATTTCCTGTCCACTGGCTGTAACTTCACCCCTTTCCCACTCACACAAGTATACTGGAATGCAAATGAGTGACATTTGTAAAATTTTTTAAACAAGGAAATCATTCTTAGAATTTTGATCCTTTAACTATATGCCATTTCTTGTGACATGCCCCACATCCTGATTGTGGTACTTACCATGGGTGAGAATGGCTGTTTTCAAAGACTCTGGGTGATTTTATTTCAGTAGAAGACCTAATGCAAAGGTATATTTCTGTAGCTATTTTAGTTTATTTTGAAAAGATGATGTTCTGGTACTATTGTATACAGCATTGTGAAGCTTTCAGTCCTGTACAGTCATTTTCTGCCTTGTGAATAATCTCTACTTGATGTGTTCTAGGTGGTGCATTATGTCAGCTCTGTGCTAAATCTAAACTGAGACACCTTTCACTGTGTCTATCTACACTGTGCCCCCAAATCTTTCTCTCAGTCATAAATTGGCATGTTCTCAGATAATCCAAATTACACTGAATACTGAGGTCAGTTTCAGAAAATATCAGAAAAAAAATGTCATATTCCCAGATATTATTACTTGGGATTGTTGTTGTTCAGTTGCTGAGTCGTGTGTTACTCTTTGTGGCCCCTTGCACTGCAGCTCGCCAGGCTTCCCTGTTCTTCACTGTCTCCTGCAGTTTGCTTATTAGATTCATGTCCATTGGGTTGGTGATACCATTCAACCACCTCATCCTCTGCTGTCCCCTTCTTCCCCTGGACTCAGTCTCTCCCAGCATCAGGGTCTTTTTCAGTGAACCAGCTCTTTGTGTCAGGTGGCCAATGTATTGGAGCTTCCAGTAGGTTAACCCTAACCCTATTAAGCTTCAGTCATTCCAATGGATATTCGTGGTTGATTTTCTTTAGGATTGATTGATTTGATCTCCTTGCTTTCCAAGGGATTCTCAAGAGTCTTCTCCAGCACCACAGTTCCAAAGCATCAATTCTCCAGCACTCAGCTTTCTTTATGGGCCATCTCTCACATCCGTGCAATTACTACTGGAGAAACCATAACTTTGACTGTATGGACCTTTGTTGGCAGAGTGATATCTCTGCTTTTTAATATGCTATCTAGGTTTGTCATAGTTTTCCTTCAAAGAACAAGTATCTTTAATTTCATGCCTGCAGTTACCATCTGCAGTGATTTTGGAGCCCAGAAAAAGAAAATATCTGTCACTGTTTGTACTTTTCCCCCTTATATTTGCCATAAAGTGATGGGACTGGATGCCATGATCTTAGTTTTTTGAGTATTGAGTTTTAACTCAGCCCTTTCACTCTTCTCTTTCAGCCTTATCAATAGGCTCTTCAGTTCCTCTTTGCTTTCTGTCATTAGAATGGTATCATCTGTATATCTGAGATTATTGATATTTCTCTCTGCAGTCTTGATTCCAGTTTGTAATTCATCCAGCCCAGCATTTCATGTGATTTACTCTACATATAAGTTAAATAAGCAGGGTGATAATATAGAACCTTGACATACTCCTTTCCCAATTTGGAACCAGTCCGTTGTTCCATGTCTGGTTCTAACTATTACTTCTTGACCTGCATACAGGTTTCTCAGGAGACAGGTAAGGTGGTCTGGTATTCCCATCTCTAAGAATTGTCCGCAGTTTGTTGTGATCCACACAGTCAAAGGCTTTAGCATAGTTAGTGAAGCAGAAGTAGGTGTTTTTCTGGAGCTCTCCTGCTTTTTCTGTGATCCAGTGAATGTTGGCAATTTGATCTCTGATTTCTTTGCCTTTTCTAAATCCAGCTTGAGCATTTGGAAGTTCTTGGTTCACGTACTGCTAAACCCTAACTTGAAGGATTTTGAGCATTGCCTTGCTTGCAGTGTGAAATGAGCACAGTTGTACAGTAGTTTGAACATTCTTTGGCATTGCCCTTCTTTGGGATTTGAATGTAAACTGACCTTTTTCAGTCCTGTGGCGACTGATGAGTTTTCCAAATTTTCTGGCATATTGAGTGCAGCACTGTAATAGTGTATCTTTTAGGATTTGAAATAGCTCAGCTGGAGTTCCATCACTTGCACTAGCTTTGTTTATAGTAATGCTTCCTATATTTCTATATTTGGGATTATTTATGCCATTTTTTCTGTTCTTAATGTGGGTAATGGAGAATTAAAGGCACTAATTTAAATGAAAACGGAGATTGGCTACATCTTGAAGTGGACTTTTGTAGTTTGTTGACTTGTACTCTTCTTTTTGGCTACACCACAGGGCTTGTGGGATCTGAGTTCCCCAATTGGGGATCAAACCCAGGCCATCAGCGAAAACCTGGAGTCCCAACCCCTGGACGCCAGGGAGTTATTGACTTGTGCTCTTATTGGTAGTCTTCATGCAAAATTTTAGCATGTATGGACAGAAACATTTAAATCCTGATTTGCTCTTTCCTGATAGTGTTAATATTCTCACATTATCTATAAGATATGAAAAATACTATCTTTGCTACATGCCTCGCAACACTGTTGTGAGATTTTTGTATTTATTTCAGTGCCGCATAATAGGGAAGGAAGAATGTAATATTATTGAAGTGATGCATTTTTAAGTTGAATGATCATTAAAATTTTTTTGTTTGATATATTTCTTTTACATCTGGCACAATATGTGGTATATGATTGCTATTGATTACTCAAATAGTTATTGATCACATAAGCAGGGTTATACAACAGTGAGTAAAATGTTAGTGGTCCCTTTTTAACAGTAGAAGCAAAGACAGGAGAATAGCCAGTATGAATTTAGCAGGTACCTCATATTATGAGTGTTCTTGTCTGGAGAATCCCAGGGACAGGGGAGCCTGGTGGGCTGCCGTCTAGGGGGTTGCACAGAGTCAGACACGACTGAAGCAACTTAGCAGCAGCAGCAGCANTCTGAGATTATTGATATTTCTCTCTGCAGTCTTGATTCCAGCTTGTAATTCATCCAGCCCAGCATTTCATGTGATTTACTCTACATATAAGTTAAATAAGCAGGGTGATAATATAGAACCTTGACATACTCCTTTCCCAATTTGGAACCAGTCCGTTGTTCCATGTCTGGTTCTAACTATTACTTCTTGACCTGCATACAGGTTTCTCAGGAGACAGGTAAGGTGGTCTGGTATTCCCATCTCTAAGAATTGTCCGCAGTTTGTTGTGATCCACACAGTCAAAGGCTTTAGCATAGTTAGTGAAGCAGAAGTAGGTGTTTTTCTGGAGCTCTCCTGCTTTTTCTGTGATCCAGTGAATGTTGGCAATTTGATCTCTGATTTCTTTGCCTTTTCTAAATCCAGCTTGAGCATTTGGAAGTTCTTGGTTCACGTACTGCTAAACCCTAACTTGAAGGATTTTGAGCATTGCCTTGCTTGCAGTGTGAAATGAGCACAGTTGTACAGTAGTTTGAACATTCTTTGGCATTGCCCTTCTTTGGGATTTGAATGTAAACTGACCTTTTTCAGTCCTGTGGCGACTGATGAGTTTTCCAAATTTTCTGGCATATTGAGTGCAGCACTGTAATAGTGTATCTTTTAGGATTTGAAATAGCTCAGCTGGAGTTCCATCACTTGCACTAGCTTTGTTTATAGTAATGCTTCCTATATTTCTATATTTGGGATTATTTATGCCATTTTTTCTGTTCTTAATGTGGGTAATGGAGAATTAAAGGCACTAATTTAAATGAAAACGGAGATTGGCTACATCTTGAAGTGGACTTTTGTAGTTTGTTGACTTGTACTCTTCTTTTTGGCTACACCACAGGGCTTGTGGGATCTGAGTTCCCCAATTGGGGATCAAACCCAGGCCATCAGCGAAAACCTGGAGTCCCAACCACTGGACGCCAGGGAGTTATTGACTTGTGCTCTTATTGGTAGTCTTCATGCAAAATTTTAGCATGTATGGACAGAAACATTTAAATCCTGATTTGCTCTTTCCTGATAGTGTTAATATTCTCACATTATCTATAAGATATGAAAAATACTATCTTTGCTACATGCCTCGCAACACTGTTGTGAGATTTTTGTATTTATTTCAGTGCCGCATAATAGGGAAGGAAGAATGTAATATTATTGAAGTGATGCATTTTTAAGTTGAATGATCATTAAAATTTTTTTGTTTGATATATTTCTTTTACATCTGGCACAATATGTGGTATATGATTGCTATTGATTACTCAAATAGTTATTGATCACATAAGCAGGGTTATACAACAGTGAGTAAAATGTTAGTGGTCCCTTTTTAACAGTAGAAGCAAAGACAGGAGAATAGCCAGTATGAATTTAGCAGGTACCTCATATTATGAGTGTTCTTGTCTGGAGAATCCCAGGGACAGGGGAGCCTGGTGGGCTGCCGTCTAGGGGGTTGCACAGAGTCAGACACGACTGAAGCAACTTAGCAGCAGCAGCAGCAATCTTATGAGCCAGGATAAACACCCATCTTGTAATGCCATCTAAACTGAGATCTGAAGAGTGGACCATTAGTCAGTCTGGCAAAAGGAGAAATACATGGACATAGGAAGGAGAGGCCACAGCCTGGAGATGTAAAAAATCCTGTGTATCTTACAAACAGTTACTGGTTCTGTGTGGCAGTACTGCAGGGTATGAAGGAGATGTGGGAAAGAGGTGGACAGGAAGTGTGCTCTGAGGCTGGCTGGCTGAGTCATGTTAACAGGTTCAGGGCAGTTTGGACCAAAGGCCATGGGAAGCCATTATAGGACTTTAAAGGGGGTGAGAAATACTCATTTATCTTTTCAAAAGATTGTTCTCAAAGCTTTTGGAGAATGGATTGAAGGTAACGTAAGAGCAAATACAGTTGAGCAAGTTCAGAGGCTTTTGGTAAGTCCATGAAAGAACTGATAGTAATCAGTGCTCAAGTACTGACAGTGGATGGTCTGGCAATACAGGGTTTATAGATGTGGGCTCCATTGAGCTCATAACTTTGTGTCCAGTGGTAAAGTAGAGGATGAGTTTCCCCAGAGGGCTCTCCACCTCTTGTTCATGTAAAGTTCAGCTGTTGTGGAGCTAAGGCAATCCAGATATATTCTCAAATACGCATTTTCAGTTGACTCTCCATCTTGTTAGTCATTGAGTATGAGCTGACCCACCCCAAAGTAGAAGCAGCAGACTGGAACTCATGAAGTCTCCCTGAGTCAGGCTTTCTGTTTCCACAGGAGTCCAGTAGCCAGCTGCTTAACAAAAGCAGTTGGCCTGATATCTGTGTCAGGGAGACAGAAGAGTCCATCCTCCCAGAGGCACCTCCAGATGGCATCTTTATCAGAGGCTCCAGTCAGTAAAATCATGAGTCACAGAGACTTGTCACCAGAAATGGTTCTTAGGGCTGTGGAGCCCCAAAGGTACTAGCACTTTCCTACATACAACCCTTCCTGATTGGGAGAGTCTCCTCTGGGACTTACAGGATGGGGAAGTTCATCCTGTACCATAGGATGGATGTAGAGGCAACAACAGGAGGACTTTGAATTGGCTGAGAGAGCCTCAGCCATAAGGCACTTTATTTCCCTTCCCTACTGTAAATGTTGCCCGCACCCTACTCACTGAATCTGGGTATGGGACGAGATTAGAGAGTGACCACGTGGGTGGTATGGGACGAGATTAGAGAGTGACCACTGGATGTCTGTATCCAAGAGAGCCATAAAACTTGAGTTCTTCTCTAGTTTCCTGGCCAGCTTCTGAGGGGTATGAGTGTTTTTCTGGGGGTCAGGGAGACCTCAGCCCTATCCCTTATTCTTTTCCTCTGTAAAGCAGAAGAGTTTGGGAGGAGGAGTAGAGAGGGAGAGAAAGAAGGGGGCATATAGCGGAGAGCAACTCTGTACCCGTAGTCAAGGCTTTGCATTCACTTTTGGTCATTCCCTTGTAATTCCGTCAAAGAAACTTCTTTCCAGTCCATCAGCCAAAGCTCTTTATTTTCAGCAAGGTAGTCTTTACTTATGCAGTCTATTTTAGCTTTGGGGACTCTGGCTCAGCAGTCACAGCTATTCACCTGGAGACACAGGACTTTTGCCCATTGTCATGACACATCCCTTCCTCTGCCAGCCCAGTGTAGAATTGAGTAACAACCAAGTCATCATTTCAGTGCCTGATTTTGATCCTACTNTGAGTTTTAACTCAGCCCTTTCACTCTTCTCTTTCAGCCTTATCAATAGGCTCTTCAGTTCCTCTTTGCTTTCTGTCATTAGAATGGTATCATCTGTATATCTGAGATTATTGATATTTCTCTCTGCAGTCTTGATTCCAGCTTGTAATTCATCCAGCCCAGCATTTCATGTGATTTACTCTACATATAAGTTAAATAAGCAGGGTGATAATATAGAACCTTGACATACTCCTTTCCCAATTTGGAACCAGTCCGTTGTTCCATGTCTGGTTCTAACTATTACTTCTTGACCTGCATACAGGTTTCTCAGGAGACAGGTAAGGTGGTCTGGTATTCCCATCTCTAAGAATTGTCCGCAGTTTGTTGTGATCCACACAGTCAAAGGCTTTAGCATAGTTAGTGAAGCAGAAGTAGGTGTTTTTCTGGAGCTCTCCTGCTTTTTCTGTGATCCAGTGAATGTTGGCAATTTGATCTCTGATTTCTTTGCCTTTTCTAAATCCAGCTTGAGCATTTGGAAGTTCTTGGTTCACGTACTGCTAAACCCTAACTTGAAGGATTTTGAGCATTGCCTTGCTTGCAGTGTGAAATGAGCACAGTTGTACAGTAGTTTGAACATTCTTTGGCATTGCCCTTCTTTGGGATTTGAATGTAAACTGACCTTTTTCAGTCCTGTGGCGACTGATGAGTTTTCCAAATTTTCTGGCATATTGAGTGCAGCACTGTAATAGTGTATCTTTTAGGATTTGAAATAGCTCAGCTGGAGTTCCATCACTTGCACTAGCTTTGTTTATAGTAATGCTTCCTATATTTCTATATTTGGGATTATTTATGCCATTTTTTCTGTTCTTAATGTGGGTAATGGAGAATTAAAGGCACTAATTTAAATGAAAACGGAGATTGGCTACATCTTGAAGTGGACTTTTGTAGTTTGTTGACTTGTACTCTTCTTTTTGGCTACACCACAGGGCTTGTGGGATCTGAGTTCCCCAATTGGGGATCAAACCCAGGCCATCAGCGAAAACCTGGAGTCCCAACCACTGGACGCCAGGGAGTTATTGACTTGTGCTCTTATTGGTAGTCTTCATGCAAAATTTTAGCATGTATGGACAGAAACATTTAAATCCTGATTTGCTCTTTCCTGATAGTGTTAATATTCTCACATTATCTATAAGATATGAAAAATACTATCTTTGCTACATGCCTCGCAACACTGTTGTGAGATTTTTGTATTTATTTCAGTGCCGCATAATAGGGAAGGAAGAATGTAATATTATTGAAGTGATGCATTTTTAAGTTGAATGATCATTAAAATTTTTTTGTTTGATATATTTCTTTTACATCTGGCACAATATGTGGTATATGATTGCTATTGATTACTCAAATAGTTATTGATCACATAAGCAGGGTTATACAACAGTGAGTAAAATGTTAGTGGTCCCTTTTTAACAGTAGAAGCAAAGACAGGAGAATAGCCAGTATGAATTTAGCAGGTACCTCATATTATGAGTGTTCTTGTCTGGAGAATCCCAGGGACAGGGGAGCCTGGTGGGCTGCCGTCTAGGGGGTTGCACAGAGTCAGACACGACTGAAGCAACTTAGCAGCAGCAGCAGCAATCTTATGAGCCAGGATAAACACCCATCTTGTAATGCCATCTAAACTGAGATCTGAAGAGTGGACCATTAGTCAGTCTGGCAAAAGGAGAAATACATGGACATAGGAAGGAGAGGCCACAGCCTGGAGATGTAAAAAATCCTGTGTATCTTACAAACAGTTACTGGTTCTGTGTGGCAGTACTGCAGGGTATGAAGGAGATGTGGGAAAGAGGTGGACAGGAAGTGTGCTCTGAGGCTGGCTGGCTGAGTCATGTTAACAGGTTCAGGGCAGTTTGGACCAAAGGCCACGGGAAGCCATTATAGGACTTTAAAGGGGGTGAGAAATACTCATTTATCTTTTCAAAAGATTGTTCTCAAAGCTTTTGGAGAATGGATTGAAGGTAACGTAAGAGCAAATACAGTTGAGCAAGTTCAGAGGCTTTTGGTAAGTCCATGAAAGAACTGATAGTAATCAGTGCTCAAGTACTGACAGTGGATGGTCTGGCAATACAGGGTTTATAGATGTGGGCTCCATTGAGCTCATAACTTTGTGTCCAGTGGTAAAGTAGAGGATGAGTTTCCCCAGAGGGCTCTCCACCTCTTGTTCATGTAAAGTTCAGCTGTTGTGGAGCTAAGGCAATCCAGATATATTCTCAAATACGCATTTTCAGTTGACTCTCCATCTTGTTAGTCATTGAGTATGAGCTGACCCACCCCAAAGTAGAAGCAGCAGACTGGAACTCATGAAGTCTCCCTGAGTCAGGCTTTCTGTTTCCACAGGAGTCCAGTAGCCAGCTGCTTAACAAAAGCAGTTGGCCTGATATCTGTGTCAGGGAGACAGAAGAGTCCATCCTCCCAGAGGCACCTCCAGATGGCATCTTTATCAGAGGCTCCAGTCAGTAAAATCATGAGTCACAGAGACTTGTCACCAGAAATGGTTCTTAGGGCTGTGGAGCCCCAAAGGTACTAGCACTTTCCTACATACAACCCTTCCTGATTGGGAGAGTCCCCTCTGGGACTTACAGGATGGGGAAGTTCATCCTGAACCATAGGATGGATGTAGAGGCAACAACAGGAGGACTTTGAATTGGCTGAGAGAGCCTCAGCCATAAGGCACTTTATTTCCCTTCCCTACTGTAAATGTTGCCCGCACCCTGAATCACTGAATCTGGTTATGGGACGAGATTAGAGAGTGACCACGTGGGTGGTATGGGACGAGATTAGAGAGTGACCACTGGATGTCTGTATCCAAGAGAGCCATAAAACTTGAGTTCTTCTCTAGTTTCCTGGCCAGCTTCTGAGGGGTATGAGTGTTTTTCTGGGGGTCAGGGAGACCTCAGCCCTATCCCTTATTCTTTTCCTCTGTAAAGCAGAAGAGTTTGGGAGGAGGAGTAGAGAGGGAGAGAAAGAAGGGGGCATATAGCGGAGAGCAACTCTGTACCCGTAGTCAAGGCTTTGCATTCACTTTTGGTCATTCCCTTGTAATTCCGTCAAAGAAACTTCTTTCCAGTCCATCAGCCAAAGCTCTTTATTTTCAGCAAGGTAGTCTTTACTTATGCAGTCTATTTTAGCTTTGGGGACTCTGGCTCAGCAGTCACAGCTATTCACCTGGAGACACAGGACTTTTGCCCATTGTCATGACACATCCCTTCCTCTGCCAGCCCAGTGTAGAATTGAGTAACAACCAAGTCATCATTTCAGTGCCCGATTTTGATCCTACTTCTCACTGCTCAGTTTTTAAACATGAATTCAACTCCTTTCATTAACAGGACAGTGGATTCTTATTCCTGCCTTCTCTCCACCCACCACTAGAATAACTCTGAGATTCCAGTGTGTCTTCTCATTTCCCAGAACTCTCCCTTCAGGGACCTTTATCCTCTCTCTTTGAGTCCTGGCTCTGTCAGTATCCCATTCATGTTGCCAAAACTGCCCTGAACCATGACAACCTGAGAGCTTATCCTGGTTGCAAGCTAGTAAGTTTCCCTGCCACATTTTCATGGATGCTGGCAGAAGACAGGAGTCTCCTGGGTAAGAGCTGAAGGATAGTGGATTCCTCTCAGTGTTATTAACAGCAGTAGCCAGAGTATCGGCCTTTGTAATAGTGTAATTTCCTGATCCTCGGTTACCCATAGTGGCCCATGTTATTGGAGAGAAGCCCTTCATTGAGGGAACCAAATCTTTTGTACTGAGCAGTAAGCATGCCTGTCCTTTGCTCTAGAGGGAGTCACTGTTTTTATCTCTCAAGGCTGTTTGCTCCACAGATGTCCTTGAAAATATAGTCCAGAGCAAAAAGACAGACATTACCTCTGCTTGCAGCATGTTAAAAACACAGACCTATAGAAAGGTGTTTCCCAACATATGTAAATTGTATTTCAGTAAATCTGACTTTAGAGAGGTAGCTGACATTTAGTAAGAACACAATATGTATATTTGTTGTTGTTCATTTGGTTGACTTGTTTTTGAGGGCAAACCTCTATGCAATGACTTCCATGGATTTTGGGATTAATTTTCCCCAAGGTAAGTTAGTTGCTAACTAATAACATTTACCTAAAAAGTAATGTGTAACATGTTCAGATATCTTTTGATTTTGGGGAAAAATTACTTGTGATCTTTAAGGATTTCAGGAACATTAAAGTGAAATGTGAGAAAACTTGTAGATTGATGCAAGGAGTGGGGCTACTTTGCTTTTGTTTATATCAAATTGTATTACAGTTCAGTTCGGTCACTCAGTCATGTCCGACTCTTTGTGACCCCATGGACTGCAGCATGCCAGGCCTCCCTGTCCATCACCAACTCACAGAGCTTGCTCAAACTCATGTCCAACAAGTCGGTGATGCCATCCAGCCATCTCATCCTCTGTTGTCCCCTTCTCCTCCTGCCTTCAATCTTTCCCAGCATCAGGATCTTTTCCAGAGAGCCAGTTCTTCGCATCAGGTGGCCAAAGTATTGGAGTTTCAGCTTTAGCATCAGTCATTCCAGTGAATATTCAGGACTGATTTCCTTTAGGATGGCCTGGTTGGATTTCCTTGCAGTCCAAGGGATTCTCAAGAGTCTTCTCCAACTCCACAGTTCAAAAACATCAATTCTTCAGGGCTCAGCTTACTTTATGGCCCAGCTCTCACATCCGTACATGACTACTGGAACAATCATAGCCGTGACTAGATAGGCTTTGTCGGCAAAGTAATATCTCTGCTTTTTGATATGCTGTCTAGGTTTGTCATAGCTTTTATTTCAAGGAGTAAGGTCTTTTAATTTCATGGCTTCAGTCACCATCTGCAGTGATTTTGGAGCCCGAGAAAAAAAAGTCTGTCACTGTTTCCATTGTTACCCCATCTATTTGCCATGAAGTGATGGGATGCCATGATTTTAGTTTTCTGAATGTTGAGTTCTAAGCCAACTTTTTCACTCTCCTTTCTTACTTTCATCAAGAGGCGCTTTAGTTCTTCTTCACTTTCTGCTGTAAGGGTGGTGTATTTGTTTTTTGTTTGTTTTTGTTACTGTGTTTCATTTTTGAAAGGTGAAACCTTCCCCAAACCCTCAACTGTATATGCTGCTTCCACAACCTGGATAGCCTATGTGT
This sequence comes from Raphicerus campestris, assembly GCA_006410735.1. Lineage (NCBI taxonomy): Eukaryota > Metazoa > Chordata > Mammalia > Artiodactyla > Bovidae > Raphicerus > Raphicerus campestris. The sequence goes on along the minus strand of SJYW01049087.1, from coordinate 422,732 downwards.
GACAAATTCTGATGGCATTTCCATCACTGATAGGGCTAGGCAGAGTGGCATCACTAGCACTGATGTTATTTTTTGCACTTGTTTCGTGCTTCTAGTGTGACAAATGTTTGCCAAGAGCTTCACAAAATACTTGGAGCCCAAAGACTCTGTCTGTAATGGGGGAGACCTGGGTTCGATCCCTGAGTTGGGAAGATCCCCTGGAGAAGGGAAAGGTTACCCACTCCAGCATCCTGGCCTGGAGAATTCCGTGGACTGTTTAGTCCATAGGGTCACAAAGAGTCGGACATGACTGAGCAACTTGCAGACACAGTCACAAATACTGTTAAGTGAAAGTTGCTCAGTCATGTCCGACTCTTTGCGACCCCAAGGACTGTATAGTCCATGGAATTCTCCAGGCCAGAATACTGGAGTGGGTAGGCTTTCCCTTCTCCAGGGGATCTTCCCAACCCAGGGATCGAACCCAGGTCTCATTGCAGGTGGATTCTTGACCAGCTGAACCACAAGGGAAGCCCAAATATTATTAAAATTAGTTTAAAAATCTTGCAAAACCATGAGTCATAAGTGATCTTCATTATCTCAGATGAAGAAACTGAGGACTGAGAGGTAGATATGATTGCTTAAGAACACACAGCTAGAAAAAGTTGCAGTTTGGCCTGAAGCTCAGCCCTGTAATTACGTTCTTACTCCTGCCAGCTTGGGTCGCAAACACAGTGTTTGTAAGTGAGGCTTCTTTTTCTTTAGATTTTGTGATTGTGTAGTTATAGGAGAGTGAGAGGCCAGTGTGGTGAGTTGGAGAGAGGCTTAAACTTGCAGTTTTCATATTTGCTTTGTTGTTAAGTGGTAGGGCTCCATTTTATCAACTTGGAATTTCTAAATCGTCCTTTTCAATTATTTTCTGTCAACAAGCATTCTTGTGGAGTATTGAAAGCTGACTTTCCTTGCTGAAGATTGTTACATTTGAACTTCTTTTGACTTAAATATTTAATGTGTTCTGATATTAAGTATATTTACCAAGTTGTTTTTGAAAGTACAGAGAAATCATCTTCTGTATTCCATTCGTTTGTCTTAAAGTACATGAATTTAGACTTGGAAATGTAGAATGATCCGCTAGGCATGTTGGTACTGGGTAAAAGTAGGTCGATGCCTAAAACTGAGAGGCTGAAGCCTTTTGGAAATAGTCTTTGGTAAGTGGGACTTCTATATTAAAATGTGAATATAGTTAAACTAAAGCTTCTTCTTTTTATTTATAGAACAGTATGTTGAAGCAATAGTCAAAATATGTAGCCTGGGGTTGGCAGCCCTCTGAAATGGGTGTGCCCAAGTTCCACTGCAGCGCGTGTCGTGGTGACAGCTGGCCAGTGCTCTGGCTTTGGTATGTGTCCCTGACCCCTTCTGAGGAGTCTATTAGCATATTTAATGCATATTGTTTAAGAATTTCATTTTAGCTGATTTTCAGTGTTCTTTCTTTACAAGCAACTTTTAAAAAACGATAGTGTATCTTAGTTTTATTACAATCAAATTTAACTTTTTAAACCATTCTCAATTTGCCTAGCTTGGGTAGGTAGACAGCTTATGCATTTAAACAATTTTTAAAAATATTTAAGCACTTCAAAATTTCTTCCTAGTTTAGGTATACAAGCAAAGCTTTTTGTGAAGTCCTTTTACGGCCTCTGGTCTCTCAGACCCCTTCTAACGTCTTATTTGGGCCTCACAAGTGAGAGATGGAAAAAGAGTTTTCCAAAAAGTGTGACTGGTTTATGGCATTACAGGAAACTGTCCTCAAGTTATAAAATATGGGTTAAACAGGTGCCCTAAGGCAGTCTATCATAGGCACTTGTTCCCCCCTTGTAGCAAGGTCACATTTTTTGTATATCAGGGCTTCTTAACTAATTCGCTGTGCCTAATCTTTATATACACTTTTTTCCCTCATTTTCTGTAAAATGGGAACTCTTAAGTAACCTTGTCATGAGTTAGTTGAGGATACTGGAAAAGACTGCTTGGAATTATTTGATGCAAGTTCTTGACTTAATAAGGAAAGGAAAAAAAAAACTTGTCTTCTGAGGTTGCTAAAGATCTAAGGTGAGAGCAAATCTGTGAAATTGTGAAGAAGGACAAAGAAGTTTATGCTGTTTTGCTGTCACACCTCAAACTGCAAAAGTTATGGCCATAGTGTATAAGTTCTTAAGGAAGATGGGAAAAAGGTACAGCTAACTTTTGAACTATGTAGCTGACTGTCTGCACAATTGAGAATCTGTAACTTTACAGTCTGCCCTCTGTATCTTCAGTTCTGCGTTCTTAGGTTCAGCCAACCTCATTGTATAGTACTTACTGCATTGCATATTTATTAGAAAAAAATCCACATGTAAGTGGATCTGTGCAGTTCAAACTCATGTTATTCAGGTGTCAGCTGTATACACCAATAATTCGTTCATTTTTGTTGCTGTGTAGTATTCCATTTTATGGATACACTACATTTTTTAAAAAATCCATTTGCAAGTTGATGGACATTTGGATTGCTTCTACTTTTTGGTCACTGTGAATAATGCTGCTATGAACATCTGTGTGACTGTATGTTTTCATGTCTTTTGGGTAGATGCCTAGGATTGGAATTGCTGGGTCATAGTAAATTTGTTGGTTTTTTTTTTTGAAACTTCTAACTAGACTACCATATGAGAGTTTCAGTTT